>PVJD01003798.1:0-153509 GCA_004026545.1 Mormoops blainvillei
CTACTAAGAGACCTTGAACAATGACCTGCCCGGGTCTCAGTTTCCTCATCTGTACAATGAGAAGACTGGGCCTGTTGTCCTTAAGGGCCCGTCTCACTCTGACAGTCTGAAAAATTGGGTTAATGTCATCAAAGAAAATCTCAATATCCTTGCATTTTTCCATCTGAAGACTTTGGGAAGTAGACTAGGTCAAATTTCAAATTTATGATACTACTTGAATTTAAAAATATAGATACGCACGGTAATGCATTGATGGGAAACTGGAGAAAGTGAAGTCCTAAATCATAGCTCCTGTGTCCATGGTCAGAGGAAAGGCGGAAAATCACTGTATCACCAGGTGGGTTTCTCTGACTGTTAGAGCCTCGGTCTCTGGCTCAGCTACCCCGTGACTCCAAAGTCATCTATTATTTCAGTCACCACCTTCCACCTACGACATCTGTCAAGAGCTGTGGGCTTGGAGCTGAAGACTGCCTCTGGTCTTAGAAATGCACCCCATGGACCAGTATGGCACAACTATGTGCAACGCTGGGTGTAGGGAGGACTTTTGGATAATGATGGCGGTAACATCTGAGCTTCTGTAAATACACAGCATGAGCAGAACAGCTGTGGTCTTCCTGCTGTCTGCAAGGCCTCTGCCATCTCGCAGGTCCTACCTCATTCCCACCTGCTGTTCCCAGGACACTAGGCTAATAATACCTGTCATTCCTTGAAGGATTTGTCTTGCCAGGCCCCTAACCTACTTCGTCCTATTGAAGCCTGACATCCTTCCATAAGGTAAGTATGATTAAGATTCCTGTCACACAAATGAGAAGACAGTTTGGGATAGGTTAAGTAATTCAGATCAAGGTCTAGTACAGTTAGAGGCCTCTTGAACTTGCTGTACCACATTACCTTCCTATCATGGGTCGAAGCTGTGGGCCTGCTCTTCACAGTCTACTCATCCCCCACTGATAATAACCTAAGTCATCTCCCAGAGGCATGCTCATCATTTTAACATTATTCATTCATTCATTCATTCATTCATTCATTTATTCATTCATTCATTCATATCTATTGATTACTACATAGCAGACTCTAAGCTAACACTGAGAAATGCAAACACGAACAAAACAGGGTCCCTGACCTTAATGACTAAGTGTCTAATGATGGGATTTTAGCCATGGTGGCTGGCAGTAATGGAAGGTATTTTGGGTTGGGTACCTCCTCCATAGCCTTCAAAATACACTATATAGTAATCATCTAGTACGGACAAGCTGTGTGGCTCAAGTGAGTCCCGGAGCTAGCCTGGGCATGGGAATTAACAGAAATGATCTCTCAGTTCTAGGTTTGACTGTCTCTGGCTCTCTGCCTTCCCTGGCCCATGTCACAAATGACGCATGTCATGAAAGGGCCAATCCAATAGTTCTAAAAAAGACAGCTATGAGCACGGGTAGATAGCTACCTTGTCTTCTTTGATTTTAACCCTAGCTCTTGGCCTTGAATATGGCATAGAGAAGGTGCTCATTGATCGTTTGCTGAATGAAGATCAATCTTTTGCTAAATTCTTTTGCGAGGAGACCTGAAAACATATGTATTTTAGTCAGGTACCTCTACATCCAGGGTTTTTGTTTTTAATCTCATAAAGAATAAGTCCAGACTTCTGCTTCCAGAAAAGATGGTGTTATAGGGACTATATTTACCCTCCCAGTTGAAATAATCAAAAATCCTGACAAAATACATTTTTTAAAATGGTTTTCAAGACACTGGACATCAGGCAGTAAAGGAGAGGGCTGAGACCGGGGTGAGCTGAGTGAGGCCCCTACAGCACAAAACTAAAAAGGGCATTTACTCTCAGATGCTAGCCCTGTACTTGCAAGACTCTGGGAGCATCTTCTTAAGGGGCAGGTGTCCCCCCTTAAGAAGGTGTCCTGCCTTAAGATGTCTCTCTTCCTCTCTTTTTCCCTTCCTTCTCCTCTCTCTAGAATCAATTTTATTTTTTAAAGAGTGAGATAAGAAATTTAAAGAGGATCCAAAATTTAAAGAGGAATCCACTTAAAAAAATATGTATGTGAGAATGATTACCTTCTAAAATTTTGCACTGTAGGGGCCGCACTTGCCTCACCCTAGACCAAGCCTTGTTCTTGAGAGAGGGGAAACTAAACAAAACAAGCCCCAGTATTGCCTAAGACGTTTTTTAGGTCATGGCACAGGAAGGGGAAACCCAAGCAGAGCCTGGAAAATTCCCTAAGCTGAGAAAACCAAACTATATGCTACCTATAAGAAATGTACTTTAAACATAAAGACACAAACAGGTTAAAAGTTAAAGACTGGAAAAATATACACCATGTTAACACTAGTCAAGATAAAGCTGCTTCTTAATATCAGGAAAAGTAGAACAAAGAATATTAATAAAGATAAAGTCATTTCACAGTGATAAAGAAGTCAATTCAGCAAAAGGATGTAACAGTCCTAAACACTTATGCCTGTTATAACTGGGTTTTAAAATGATGAAGCAAAGATTGATAGAACTGCAAGGAGAACGAGACAAATCTGCACACATATTAAAACATTTCAATGGCCCTCTATTGATAATTAATAAAAGAGACAGAAATCAGTTAAGGATACAGAAAATTTGAACAACAATGTCAACTATCTTAACCTAATTGGCATTTATAGAACACCCCACTCAACAGAAGCTGAATATACTTTATTTTCAAGAGTACATGCAATATTTACCAAGACATTCCATATTCTGGGCCATGAAACAAGTTTCAATAAATTTTAAAGGATTCAAGTCATGCAAAGTATGTCATCTGATTCCAGTGGAATTATGTTAGAACCAGTAACGGGAAGCCCTCTGGAAAATCCTCAAATATGTGAAGACTATGAACCTCACTTCTGAATAACCCATTGGTCAAAGAAGAAATAAAAGGGAAAATTAAAGTATTTTGAACTAAATAAAAATAAAAGGACAATATATCAAGTTGGTAGAATATTGATAAAGCACCACTCAAGAAAAAAATGTATAGCAATAAATATATACATACACACATGTATGAAAAAAAACAAAAGATCCCAAATCAGTGACCTCAGCTTCTGCCCTAAGAAACTAGGAAAAGAAGAGCAAATTAAAACATAAAATAAGGAGGAAAAAAAAATCAGAGCAGAAATTAATGAAATAGAAAACAATAAAGAAAAACAGAAAAAACTTAAGAAACTAAAAGCTGGTTCTTTTAGAATATCAGTAAAGAGAGAAAACACAAATTACACTATCATAAATTGAAAGGTAAAATCATTACAAATTCTACAGACATTAAAAGGCTAAAAGGGGAATATTATAAACAACTTTATACCAATAAACTTGATTATTTAGATGAAATGAACAAATTCCTTGAAAAACATTAAATCTCAAAAAAGAAAGAGAACATGAATAATACTATATCTATTTTAAAAATTAACCTGACAGTTAAAAATCTTTCTACAAAAAGCTGAGAGGTCCAGATAGAATTGATGAATTCTACCAAATATTAAAAGAAAAACTAATACCAATTCTATGCAAACTCTTCCAGAAAATTGAAGATGAAATAGTTCCTAACATATTCTATGAGGCCAGGATTACCCTGATGCCAAAACTGAGCAAAGATATTTAAAAAAAAGAAAAATACAGGCCAATATCCCTCATGAACATAGATGCAAAAATTCTTTTAAAAATTTTAAAATATTGAAACCAACATCATATATAAAACAAAGAATACATCCTGACTAAATGGAGTTTTATCACAGGAATGCAAGAATTGTTTAACATTTGAAGATCAATAACATAATTCAGCATCTTAACAACTTAAAAAAGACAAACTTTATGATCAGTTCAATAAACTCAGAAAAAGCATTTGACAAAATACAACAGCCACTCCAGATGAAAACTCTCAGAAAACCAGGAATGTAAAGGAGGTTTGCCCAACCTGGAAAAGGACATCTATCAAAATACTAATAGCTAGCATCATACTTCATCATGAAAAACCAAATGCTTTCCCCTATGATCAAGGAAAGGATAAGAATGTCTGCTCTTACCACTTCTATTCAACATTGTGTTTGAGATTCTTGCCAGTTCAATGAGGCAAGGAAAAAAAAAAAGATCCAGATTGGAAAGGAAGAAGTAAATTGTTTTTATTCCTAGGCAGCATTATTGTTTATGTAGAAAATCTGATGAAGTCCACCAAAAGCTACTAGAACTAATCTGTGACTTTGACAAAGTTAAAGGATACAAGTTCTCTATATTAAAATCAATTGTATTTCTTTTCAGCAAATGATACTAGAGTAATTGGATATCTATTTGCAAAAAGAATTTAAATCCACACATTAAGACATATACAAAAATTGACTCAAAATGGATCACAGGACTAAATGTCATATCAAAATATATAAAACTTCAAGAAGAAAATATCTCTGTGATCCTGATAATTTGGACTTCATCAAAGTTTACAATTTCTGCTCTTTGAAAAATACCATTTAAGCCACAGACTAGAAAAAATATTTGCAAAGCATATATCTGATAAAAGTATTTTGATCCAGATTCTATAAAGAACTCTCAAAACTTATAAGAAAATAACTTAATTTTTAAAATGGGCAGAACATTTGAACAGACACAATCAAATAAGATATATGGATAGTAAATAACTACATGAAAATGTTCCACATCATTAGTCATAAGGAAAATACAATTTAAACCACAATGAAATACCACCACACACTTATTGGAATAGCTAAAATAAAAAAGACTGATCATACCAAGTCTTGGTAAGGATGTGGCACAACTGGAGGTCACTCTCCTGCACTGCTGGTGGGAATGTAGAATGGTACAATCCCTTTGGAAAACATGTGGCAGTTTCTTTAAATAGTCAAACAAACTTCTGCCTCATGATCTGTCCACCCCACATCTAAATATTTACCCAAGAGATCAAAAAATAGATCCATATAAAGACTTGTACATGAGTGTTTAAAGAAGCTTTAGTATAGTATCCAAAACCACAGAAATGCTTACCAGCAAATGGGAAACAAATTATGGTGTGTGCATACAACGGGATGCTACTTGCAGTAAAGGGAAGGTACTATTTATTGATCCAAGCAACAAAATAATCATGTGAGTGAAAGAAACCAGCCAAAAAAGAGGACAAACTATTTGATTTCATTTATATGAAATTATAAAAAATGAAGACAATCTATAGTGACAGGAAAGAGATAAGGGAGGAGAAGGGTGAAAAGGAGGGATTACAAATGAATAAAATGGAACTTTTGAGGGGTGTGGGTATGTTTCCAATCTTAATTGTGGTAATAGTTTCATGGAGCTAGGTACATACATACACATAGAAACATACATAAACACACATATATACAAATATACATCAAAACTTAGCAAATTGTATATGTTAAATATGTGCAGTTTATGTAGGTCAATAGCTCGATAAACCTATTTAAAAAAAACAGAATAGGTCCAGGACTTGCAAATCTCGTCTACCTATTGCATTTCGTCTCAGGAGCTTGATTCCTCCTTTTACATTCAACTCTGGCAAGCAAGAAATGTCTGAAAATTAAGTAATTTCCCTGAAAAAACCCTCGATCCCTCTGAAAAAAGGGCAAAGGCAGAGCCCCTCCCGAAGCCCATCCCCCTGGTGTGAGCTCAGCCCCCTTCCTCTTACTTCTTGGCCTGGCCTGGCCTGCAGTCTTTGCACAGCATCTGTGGGTTTTCCAAAGGCAACAGAAGACTAAACAACAGAAGTGCTCTACTTTCATCCCAAAATAAAATGGAAGCCCTGTGACAGGCTCTGTATCACTTTTGGATGGAGTCCAGGATGTCCTGGGCTCAGAGCTGGAGACAGCTTTCCGTCTCGAAGAGTTTTTAGACCGAGGGACAGCATACATACAAAGGGGAAATGGTGGGTGTGGTCCCAGGCAAAGGGAAAAGGCCATCACCATCACAAAGAGAACAGAGACTGTTTTTTTATCTGCCTGTCTTTCTTAGAGGGTGCAGACCACTCTTCCCCCTCCAGAGTGATTCCATAAAAGTCTTTATACACAGATGGAAATTATCCAGCCCTCAACCATTTCTAGGAACATTGCCCAGACTTCCAAAGTAATTCTGACAGCTTAGTAACTGCTGCAATCAGAAAGTTCATAGATTAAGCCTAAACCCCTCCTAAAGGTTCTAAGCTAATTTCCCCCTCACTCTGGGCTCAGTGGAGACCGGTAACAGCTGGTAGCTCCCTCCACGCCATACTCCTTGCAAACTTGAAAGCAGCTACTAATCCACCTTGAATCTCTCCTGCAGCAGACAGTTAGGAAATCAAACGCCTCAAAGCCGCTTCGGGATCCATTCAAATCTCCTTAATTAGCCAGCCCCAGTGGAGGAATGCTCCGTATGCAGCAGTCTCCCAAGTCTCTACCATGAACTCTGAGTTGGCAATGTCACACAAAGGCAGAGACGGGTGATCTAGTCACAATGCAGAGGATGCAGGAGAGTTGCTGAGTGAAGGGTTTCAAAGGCGGCTCCAGTAAGACTCGGTGTGAGATGATGTACAGGGAATGGTGCGTAGTGGGCCTCCAGGGAGGGAGCATGGTAAGGAAGAATGAAGGCCCCGAAGAGACGGTGTATAAGACTTCCTAGGATGGCTGGTTTTAAACAACAGAAGTTTATTCTCCCACAGCTCTGGGGGCCCGAAGTCCAAAACGAAGATGTCAGCGGGCCCATGCTCACAGTGAGACACTGAGAAGAATGTCACCTTGCGTCTCCCTGGCTCCGGGTGGGGGCAGGCAGCCCCTGCTGTTCCTTGACTTGCAGCTGTATCGCCCCTCTAATCTCTGCCTCCGTCCTCACCCAGTGTTCTCTCCTCCTGTGTCTCTATTTACCTAGTCTTCCCCCTCTAATAAGAACACTCGCCATACTGGAGTATAGGCCCACCCTAATGACCTCATCCTAACTTGATTAATTACATTCACAATAAGGGCACATTCTCAGGTACCAGGGGTTAGGACTTCAATATATCTTTTTGGGGAATGGGGGACACAATTCAACCCTTAACAGGTAATGCCACAGAAAACCTTGAGACAAAACTGTCAGTGGTTTTGTTACCATCGATATTTAGCTAGATATTAATAAAACAAAGGGGAGGAAAGGGTATTAGACATTGAGCTTAATAAACTGGAGAGCACAAGCCTGTTCGCTTCACCAGGAAGCTACGGCTTCACACCCCAGGGGATTATAGCCTTGCTCCACCAGGGGGATTAATTGTCCTCCCTTCCCCTCTCCATTACTGGGTTGGTGGCAGGGTGGGTGCATAGTGGGAGGTGCTGGACCATAGAGACCCATCAGTCTAAGGGGCGTAAACCTATCAAAAGCCCGTGGAAGCTTGAGAAGTTGATTGGTTCTTTTGAAAAAGGAACTGGCCCATCCCAAACCCAAGCCAATGTAGTCACAGGGAACAAAGAAGCTCCCTCTTTCACTCAGGAGCCTGCACTTGCCCCATGTACTCTCTCCATGGCAGCCACTCGGACACCGCCACAGGCGCAGCCAGGAACAAGTTCGTCTCCCTGGATGGGGACTGAGGTCACTTAGCAGCCACCTGCGGGCTCCGAAGGGCCTAAACTTTCTCTCTTTCTCCGCCCCCTCCCCACGTGGCGATGTACTCACCCATGGGTTCCTGCGTTCTCTCTCACTCAGGAGCACTTGACCACGTGGGTCTAGCAGCTCCTGGGGCCCACAGCAGACTGGGTGGGCTCCAAAGGATGAAGTTTTAATACGAAGCAGAGACTGTGGGCAGTGGCCTTTATGCTGGCCCTACTGAAGACAAAACTAGACCTTCTCCATGGTGAGAGAGACGGAGATGGGACACTGGGAAATCGGGAGGGAAGCTGCTTTAATTTTACACCGTCAGTAAAGTTTACCACAAAACCCCATCCTCCCATGTGGGTCTCCGGAAATTCTTTCCCTCATGACACCATAAGAATTCCACTTCTACCGATAACAGTTTGTTTGGAGAGTGGGAAGTGCAACAGGAAGGGGGCGGTGAGCCAATAAAGGGTGCCTGCTTCGGCCAACTGTTGGAAGGTGGCTGTGCCTCTCTGGGGCTTCATCCCAGGGAGCTCTGCAGTTTGGAGTGCACTGCGTGTCTCAATTATCCAACCCCAGGGGCAGCAAAGCTGGGGTATTTGTATATCGACCCCTATCAGCCAGTCACTGGGTGAGGGCTGCTCCTGAGGGGCCTTCATTCCCCACACTCTAGTTTGCCATGTGTGCAGCGTGGGTGCAGAAAAGCCCCCAGGCAAAGAGACAGGCACTGGCAGCTGGAAGTTGCCAGAAGACAGGGAATAGTTAGGCTCTGTGATGTGGGTGGGGCCCTGACAACATCTGCCCCGGGGGAGGTGGGGTTAGGAGAAGTTCTGAGCCACCCACATGGTGCCCCAACCCTGCTCTTCACTGGGGAGAAAACGTGGAGAGTGAGGTGCGGAAAGGCTGGGGACCAGAGCAAAGGGAAAACTCCATCTCTCTCTTCCTCCCCATGGAAAAGAGGAATCCCGCCCAGCTTGGGCCTCATGAAGGCAACACAGCAGGATGGTAAGAGCCAAATTTCCCTAGTTTCAAATTCCACCTCCACCACTTCCTCGCTGTATGACCTTGAGCGAGTTACCAACCTCTCCAGGACTCAGTCTCCCCATCTGTAAAATGCAGACAACAGCATCTACTTCGTGTGAGGACTAAGCAACCGAAAACCCATAAAACACTTAAAACTATGCCTGGCTCATGGTAGGAATTGGCAAACATTAGCTCTTGTGATTATTTCTGAGGCATTTGCAGTATTATCCTTTTTAGTTCAAAATTCTGATAGTAAGATGACTCTTTGGGAGGTGATGAAATAATGAAAGACACACTAGAAACCAATAAGGGCACTAACTACACTTTGCTGTTTAAAAAGAACTTCCACTTCTATTATCTCATTTCCATAGTGATCCTGTGAAGGTGTCAAGGCTGGCTGCCATTCTCCTCTTTTATTAATAAGAATCTCAGCCTCCAAGAGGTTAAATGACATGTCTGGGTTCATGAGCAAGCAGAGCTGGGAATCAAACTAACTGCCATTGAAAGTTAAGAGAAAGGACTGGGCGTATAACAGGGCTGCATTTGTCTTCTAGGACTCAACCAAGGGAAGTTCGTCAGCTCCTTCTCCCTCCTCCCGTTAGGTCTGCTCCAGCTCTCGGTATTGCATATATCTGCAGCGCCCTGTTTTAAGTCCAACTCCTCTGAAAAGTCTTCCCTGACCCGCCAGGCTAGACTGCGTTGGCATCTGTTTCTCTGAGTGCTCTGTCATGCTTCAGACATTGGAATGCACTGCTTGGTCTGGTGGACTAGATTTTCAAGTGTATGTGATATTTCTTACTTCTTGCTCAGATGCAGAAGCCCCATTAATAAATCTTAATAAGAATGAAATTGATATTTGCTTATTTGAATGAACAAATGTCCCACCAATTCCCGGCCTGGTACTTTGCATACAACAGGTGTTCAATAAATTTGTGTTGGTTTCTTATTAAGAACATTGAGCATGAGGGTTCGGAGTGGTAAATATTTGCCGTATAATGAAAAATATATATCGGGCCTTTGTTTCTGGTTCCTGGCACAGAGCTCCTAAAACCTTTGAAATTTCCTGAGAGAAAGGAGTGTCTTTTGTTATTTATGAGTCCTTTCCATCTGTACCTGAGTATATGCTAATTGGAGGATGCTAAGAAGACCCTAGATAGCTTCCAGATGGGTCCTGGTTGCCAGAGAAACCAAGGATGTGATCAGAGGGTTGGACTTTTCAGGCCCCCCCAGCCCCCCGACCCTTCCACCTATAGGAAGGAGAGGAGCTGGAGCTTGATTGAGTTCAATCACCAGCTATTTAATCGATCACACCTATGTAATGAAACCTCCAAAACAAGCCCTAGCTGACAGGATTGACAGGACTGACAGGGTTCGGGAGTTTCCCTTTGGTAAACACCTTGAGGACCTGCGAGGGTGGCGTGCCCTGAGAGGGCGTGGAGGCTCTGCACCTGTCCCCCATTCCTTGCCCCCCACACCTCTTCCCTCTGGCTATTCCTGAGCTAATAGCCTTTATGATAATGAGCTGGTAACCGTAAGTAAAGTGCTCTCCTGAGTTCTGGGAGTTGTTCCAACTAATTATTGAACCTGAGAAGGAAGTTGTGGGAGGCGCAGAATGTATAGCTGGTCAATCAGACACATGGGCGACAACCTGGGACTGGCACTGAGAGGGGACAGTCTTATGAGACTGAGTCCTCCCCTGTGGGGTCTGCGTTAGTGTCAGAATTGAATTGAGTCATAGGACACACATTTGGTGTCAGCAATGGTGTTAGAAAAAAAGACACTGCCGTATTTACCCATCAGTCTCTGGGCTGGGGTGGGGGAAAGATGCTAATTTGTAGCATCTGCGAATTTCTAGGGTGTCAATATTCCCACGTGGCCAACATCCACTCCACTGAGAAATTATAAGGCTCCTCTTTCTGTGCAGGTATCCCAAGAGGGTCATTTCTGTGTCCCCAGGACTGTGTACATAGGCCAGGGCAGCTGATGCCACTTTAGACTGTGTCCCCATCCTGGACTTACAGGGCAGAGCCCGTTTTAAATCCACCTTAATAGGTGGTGAAAAAGTGCTTTAACCAACCTCCATATTTCATAGGTGGCCTGGCCCCTCCTCCTCCCCATGGCTCTGGGGAGACCTTCTGGCGGGACCGGGACATCAGGCAGATGTAAGATCTTCTCAGTGAGATGGGCCGAGCTGCTTCTGCGAAGGGCTTCTTTCACCACCCCGCTGCTCCAGAGTCCAGCATCAGCACAGGAGCCAGGCCAGTCTGGGAACAAGACTTGCCCGGTTCCAGGTGAGAGTGCTGTGTGCTTCTTTGACATGCGGTGCCAGGGAGCTTCGGGCAGATCCCACCCCTTCTCTGATAGGCCTCTCACTGGGGTGAATAAGAGCACAAACTCCAAGGCCAGGCCACCTGCGGCACCAGCCACGGAGCCACTAACAGGTTTCTCCAGTTCTCTGAGCCTCACTTTCCCCACCCATAAAATGGTGGGTGGGGTAGCACCTGACGAGTGTTAGCTCTGGTTACTATTCTTATCACTACCCCAGATAAAATTCTAACAAAACAAACGAATAAACAAAAAAGCAACAAAACAAAACAAAAAGTACTACATGAGGGGATACGACCAAGAAGCCCATCAACCTACCATTGATGGCCCCCGCTGGCTGGGACTTGGTGGTATAACGTTTCCCACTGCAGGCCACCAGGAAGGCCATGTGCCCCACCAGCCTATATAAAGGGGCAGGCGTATGAAAGTGCCTTTGAGAGGGAACCTTACCACTCTGTGGCCTGCTGTCGCTTATGCAACCACTATATCCTGTCTCCTTTTTCCTCAAATTAGGTCCAATTTCCTTGTTCTAGTCTCAAGGGAGAAAGGGAACAGCTGTCTCCTACCTCTAAAAAATAGCACTTCCAGGTCTAGACAACTATTCTTAAACATCCCCCTTCACACTTCTCTTGCTCTATTATAAGAGACATCAAAGGCCCTTCATAATGGTTTCAGGTCTCTATGAGGTGGCTGCTGTTCACCAAAATTCCTCTAATAATTAGTGGTTGTAAACCACTTTGAAGATAAAAGGCATTTTATAAGAGGTAAGTCCTGTTATGATTAGCTCTCCAATATGCTGATGAGCCCATGAAAGCCAAACACAGCCACAGCATGGTATCTGGTGGTTAATTAGATGTAGTTCAAGGTGGTTGGTATATATTAAAGAAACTGCTGCGAATCTATCAACATTTAAAAAGTGCCTACTTTCTTTCCAGCACGAACAAGCTCTTTTCAAAGGCCATCAGCGTTGACGCCTGCAAGACAAGTGCCCAGGAGAGGACCAAGAGCTAATACGGCCTCTGGGCCTGGAGGGAAAGATGCAATAATAGCACCTGGCTTTATATAATGTCTTATTGCTGTCAACATGGGTCTGTGTCCCCTCTCTCATTTTGTTTTGTTTTGGGTATCACTCTGCAACATGAGCAAGAAACATTATCCACCCTTTGCAGAGGAGGAAGCGGGGATTCACACATCAGGGAAGTACCACTGGACACTGTTAGGGGTGCAGTTATCAAGGCGACCCTACTGATACCCCACCCATACCCTCCCCGGGTAGTTGTACACCTCCCCACACCTCACCCCCAGCTTCCACATGCCTTGGCTTCTAACTCCCTACATTTGCTGACTTGCAGAAGGCTGGCCCTTGTGCTGCTGGAGCCACTCTGTCCACCTGGACTGAGCAAGAAGTGCCTGAGTTTCCCCAGTCACCTGCCAACAGCCCTTAGCCAATGATGGACTGGGGCAGGAGTGTGAAAGCCCAGTGTCCTCACCTCCAGCGGGGACCAACTCTGACTTGTGATTTATACTTTAGAAAACATTTCTGGGTCCAGGCTAAGGCTGAAACCTGCCTGACATCACACTCTGGCTTCTTCCCTTCTTCTGTCCTGCTTCCTGCTCCTTTACCGGGTCCTCCTGGGAACAATCCCCGAATAAATCACTCGCATATGGGTTCCCCTCTCAGGACTTGCTTCTGGGGAAACCAGCCTAAGACAACGCTCTTGACTCAGCACTAATGAGAACATTCTGCATGTTTTCTGTTAAATCCATTCTCCCAGATCCCCTCAGTTCCAAACCATACCTGCCAAGTCTCCAAACCTAATATTTATCTTTGGATCATGATGTTCCAACTACTTCTGAAAAAACAAATCTCTGGACTCTCCCCGGGCACGTGGAAGGCACCGAACCAGGCAGATGGTGGGAAAGAGACAAAGACACGTTTAAGACCAGTCCTTTCCGCAATGAACCTACTATGCAATCTCGCAGGCGGACAAGATACAAATGACGGAGGTAGAGGATGTGAGAAGAGCCATGTGTGTGCGCACAAGGCGAACTGCGAGAAAAACCACTGAGAATCATCCCCAAAGCAAAGCCACTGTCCACACTGTTCGACTCTGGCTCATTTACTTCAATGTGTAAGAAAATGGAGATCAGCTCTGGCAGAGATAATTCAAATGAGCAGATAATACAGAAGAAGCAGGTTGTATTTAATTCAGAACGGGAAAGTAACTTGACGTAGGAAAACAGCTCATTAGTGACAGCGTGTGAATTCAGTCTTAAGCTTGCCTGATTCCTTAAAACCTCCACTTACTTATCTGTAAAATGTGACCAATGATTCCCACTTTGCACAATTGTTATAAAGATAAAAAATCAGCATACCAAAAATATCTGGTACAAAAAGCACTACACAGTAGGGGATCAGTATTATTGTTCCCAGAGGTAACATTATTGAGCTAAAGGGTACTTTATATGCACATTTTAAAAGCTCTTAATACATACTACCGAACTACTTTCTGAAACAAAAACAAAAACAAAAACAAAACAGTTAAATGAAGCCAGGATAGCACTGCCAAGCGGACCTACCTAAAATGCAGACGTGATCATGTTTCCCCATGCCTTTCAGGATCATCTTAAACACACATGGTTACCGTCACCTCTGCACATTCATCTTCTCTTACCTGTTCCAGCACTTTCTCTTCCCTCCAAGTTATTTTCTATGCTCTCCACTCTTTAATACTGCTGCATCTTCAATTACACTGTTTGCTTGACTGGTATGACTTTCCCTTTGTCTATGGTAAGTCTTATGAACATGTAAGACTTTCACTTAAGAGGCATGTTCTCTGAGAAGTCACCCTGACCTCAGCAAGTCTGACTTACAAGCTCTTCCTCTGGGCTTCCACAGCCTTCTGGGCTACATCTGCTGTAGGAATTATTCTTGGTAAAGATTTACTTCTCTGTCATCCCCCACCTCTCTCTCTCTCTCTCTCTCACACACACACAGACACACACACACACACACACACCCCTACATGTGCCTTGAGAGAAGGGATATCTCATTTCTTGCCCTTAATAAAATATCTGGTTCATTGGGGAAAGTAAATAAATGAACATATATAAGAATGATTTTAAAAAGTATGTAAGCCTATATTCTCTTTTCTGATTCAAGTTAAAGCAGTAAAGAAAACCAAGGACCACTGTTTAATGTACAATGTACTAAGTGGGGCAGAGGCCATCCAAATATTTTCTCCCAAGTTAGTGTTGCAGGGATCACTCTGACTTTGCATAGCATATTCTTACCATGAATTTAGTGGCTGGTAGAGGATGAAAGGCAAATAAGGACACCAAAGAATCCAGTCTGCAGGGATAACCCCAACAGGCATCTTAGACAGTTTTCAAACTGTTTCCCATCAAACCTGTCATCTGAGTTACCTCTTCATTCCTCATTCTCCTTGTGCCCCAAGCCCTGCTTGGAAGAGGCTGGCAGGAACACGGTACCCAAGAAAGGTTTAGACCCAGCATCTAAAATTCAGGCTCAACTGTTAACTTCGCCACTACGTGAACTTGGGGAAGTTGGTCCATTTCTCTGAAAAAGTGGGGTAACTATTTCCTACCTGTCCCATCAAGGAGGGTTAGATGAGACACTGGACGTGAAAGTGAATGGTGATGTAGCTCACATAGGCAAACACAGCCTCCTCCTTGCTGGGGGAGAGGCCAGAGAGCAGAGAAGGGAGGGCAGGGGTGAGTGGGCATGTCCCACGGGGAATCAGCTCCTGTGAACAGACAAGCAGCTATCAAGTGACAAGTGGTTCCTCAAAAAGAGGCCAACGAAGAGTCTAGGCTCTTCTGCCCACATGTAAAAGAGCTGCCTCCCTTAAACTTAAGTGATATCCACATATTTCCCCAAATTCCCCAATGGAGTGGAGCTGATCTGACATCTACTATTTAAGAAACTGTGTCCTCATATCCTTGAAAAACATAGATGCAGAAATTCTCAACAAAATGCTAGCAAATCAAATTCAACACAACAACACATTAAAAGAATCATATACCATGATGAAGTGGGATTCATCCCTGGGATGCAAAGATGGTCCAACATACACAAATCAATAAATATGATACAGCACATTAATCAAATAAAATATAAAACTCATAGATGCAGAAAGAGCACTTGACAGAATTCAACATCCATTCATGATAAAACACTCAACAAACTGGGTACAGAAGGAAATTCTTCAACATCATAAAGACCATCTAGGACAAACACACAGCTAATATACTCAGGGGTGAAAACTTGAAAGCTTTTCTTCTAAGATCAGGCACAAGACAAGGATGCCTCCTGTCACCACTTCTATTCAACATAGTACTAGATGTCTTAGCCAGAGCAATCAAGCAAGAAAAAAAAAAGGGATTTGAATCATAAAGAAAGAAATAAAATTGTCTATTTGCTGATAACATGATTTTTTTATATAGAAAATCCTAAAGATTCCACCAAAAACGGTTAAATCCACTAAACAAATTCAGTAAAGTTGCAGGACACAAAAATCGACATATAAAAATCTGTAGCGTTTCTACATAATAACAATGAATAACAATGAAAAAGGAATAAAGAAAACAATCCCATTTACAATAGCATCAAAAATTATAAAATTTAATGAAGGTGGTCAAAGATCTCTACACTAAAAACCGTAAGACACTAATGAAAGAATTTGAAAACAACACAAATAAATGGAAAGATATCCTGTGATCATAGATTTTAAAAATTAATGTTGTTAAAATGTCCCAATACTACCCAAAGCCACTTACTGATTCAATCCAATTGCAGTTTTTACAGAAATATTTTTAAAATTCTAAAATTCATTTAAAAACACAAAGGACCCTAAGCTGCCAAAGCAATCCTGGGAAAGAACAAAGTTGGAGGCATCACATTTCCTAATTTCAAACTATACTGTATAGCTATAAAAATCAAAACAACATTATGATACTGGTATAAAAAAGGCACATAAACCAATCAACAGAATTAAGAGCCAGAAATAAACCCATGCATATGTGGTCAACTAATGTTTGATGAGGGAACCAAGAACACTCATTGGGTAAAAGATGGTCTCTTCAATAAATAGTACTGGAAAAATTGGATAGCCACATGAAAACATAATGAAACTAGACGCTTATCTACATCATTCACAAAAAATAACTCAAAATAAATTAAAGATTTAAATGTAAGACCTGAAACTATAAAACACCTAGAAAAAAATATATGAAAAAAGGCTTCTAGACATGGGTCTTGGCAATGGTTTTTGGGATATAACATCTAAAGCACAAGTAATAAAAGCAAAAATATAAAGAAGTGTGATTACAACAAACTAAAAAGGTTCTGCTTGGCAAAAGAAATGATGAACAAATGAAAAGGCAACCTCCAGGACAGGAGAAAATATCTGCAAACCACGTATCTGATACAGAGTTAATATATTGAAATATATAAAGAAACCATACAACTCAGTAGCAACCCCCCACCCCAACAATAACCAGATTAAAAAATGGTCAAAGAACCTGAATAGACGTTTTTCCAAAGAAGCTATACAAATGGCCAACAGGTACATGAAAAGGTGCTCGACATCACTAACTATTAGGGAAATGCAATGAAAACCACAATAACCTACCACCTCACACCTGTCAGGACGGCTGTCATCAGAAAGACAAGAGATAACCAAGGCTGGCGAGGGTGTGGAAAAAAGGGAACCCTTTGTGTATTGTTGGTAGAAATGTAAATTGATCTAGGCACTATGCGAAACAGTACGGAGGTTCCTCAAAACATTAAAAATATAACAAACATATGATCCAGCAATTTCACTTCTAGATATAAGGGGTAGGCAAAAGTAGGTTCACAGTACAGAAAACAGAGTTCACAATGCTATTTTAACAATCATAATCCGCATGTCTCTTTCCATACAAACAACTGTAAGCCTATTTTTGCCCACCCCTGTATACATCCTAAGGAAATGCAATCATCATCCAAAAGGCACATCTGCCCTCTCTGAGTTCATTGTAGCATTATTCACAATAGCCAAGATACAAAACAGCCCAAGTGTCCGTCAATGATGAATGAATAAAGAAGAGGTGGTATATACACAATGGAATATTCTTTAGCCACGAGAAAGATGGACATTCTGCTATTTGTGACAACACGGACTGGGATTTTGAGGATATTACACTAAATTAAGTAAGTCAGAAAGAGAAAGACAAATACTGCATGACCTCACATGTGGAATTAAACACAAAACAAAACAAAAAACAAGCCAAGCTCATAGGTACCAAATGCAGGCTGGCGGCTGCCAGGGGTGGGGCTTGGGGAAAAGGGGAGAGGAGCGGGTGAGGGTGGTCAAAAAGGACAAACTTCCCGTGACAAGATGAGTTATGCCTGGGGATACAATGGCAGCACGTGACTACAGCTAAGCAGACTGTGTTGCATATTTGAAAGGGGCTAAGGGAGCAAATTGTAAAGGTTCTTATGACCAGAAAAAATACTGTAACACTTGTGATGATGGATGGCACCTAGGCTTCTTGTGGAGAGCATTTTGCAATATAGACATATATCAAATCGTTATGTATACCTTAAACTTATACAATGTCATATGCCAATTATATTTCAACAAAGCTGAAAAAGGGGGGGAAACAAAAACAAAAACAAAAACAAAAACAAAAACAAAAACAAAAACCCGTGTCCTCAAGTAGACTTGGGAGGACAATGGCCAGTCGGATGAACTCAGTGTCTGGAATCAAAGCACCCGCTGATGACCTGCATGAATATTAAAAACAGCAGAGGCACCCAGGCAGGCTCTGGGCCTGAGGACCAGGGCTGTGGGAGGTGCCCTGTCCGCCTTTTGACCTCTCACTCACCTGGCAGGTCCTGGCTGCTCAGAGCATGGGTAACTCTTCAAGTCTGGAGAGCACTTTTGAAACTTGGGTTTGAATCCCGCCTAGGAAACACACAGAGATGAAAACACTTTGTTTTCCCCTGGATGCCACAGAGGAAGGGGTTTATGGAAATTGAGGGAAGATGTCCCTTCCACTAGGGCTGCGATGACCCAGAAGAAAACAGGCCTAGTCCCGTCCTCTCCCAGGTTTTGGAAATGAGGAGAGGTGGAGGCATTACAGTGGGAAGTCTGCTTAGTGACATGAGTCTGGAGACTGGGTCCAGCCCGGCAGGGGCAGATGCTTGTGCATGAGCAGGGGAGAACCTCAGGGCTAACCCCCTCTCAACAGCCCCAGCTCTCAGCAGTGATCTTTCCGCTCTTTGCACCAATCCACAAATGCTGTCTGCGCCATTGAAGCTCAACCTTGAAGATGCAGATGGAAGACCAGAATCACTGCCCTGCCTAAGAAAGAAGTGTAGCAGTATCTCTAAGCAAGCCCAAGGTCCCCTTATGGAGACCACCCTGAAAGGTGCTGGAACAGGCTTTGGAACAGACAGAGGATGGGGCAGTTTGGTGATACTAATTAACACTGTTAACCTAGAGACAAATCACAGAATGCTTTGGCCACATGCTAAGCAACATGGTCTCAGAGCATGACTGAAAAATTACTGGAGGCAGCAGTAGTGATTGCAAAGGAGGTTGGGATTCTCTACTGTACCCCTGCTGAGGCCACATCTTCAACAATAGCTAGATCTGGCAGACCAGATGTATCCCAACACATTACCAATGAACATGGTCTCTGTGCAGCTCACATGCGTGACTCCTCTGAAGCAAATGCTTGGTATTCTATGTGAGATGATACAGTACTCTGGTGTTCATTCAGCCAGTGAAGGTAAGCTATGTGCAGGCACCACTCTAGGAGCCAAAGAGGCAGCAATAATGCAACTCCAGCAAGCCTTGGACCTGGTGGAGCTTGTACCCCAGCGGAGAATGACAAACAGTACGTACATCAACCCAGTGAGTACTGTCCGATAGCGAAAAGTGCCGGAAGAAGTCAGCTCTCAGTACTCCTCACTGGAATTGTTGCTGGAAGCAACCAGAATGCCGAGGCTCCACCCTCTGGTGTCTCCCCAGACAGTGGCCTCCAGCAAAGCCAGCGCCCTGGAGAATGGAGAGCAAAGGCGCCCTGACTGCCCCAGCTGCCGACACCTGGGAAACTTAGGTCATGCGTATTTAGAAAAATATATATTTGGGCTATGCCTAAGATGTTAATTGTGTTATTTCTAAGTGGTAATCTTAAGAGATGATTTATTTTTATTTCCTTTTGAATGTTCTAATAGTTTTGTTATTACAATCTATTACTTTTGCAATAAGGAAGAAACACATTTTTTAAACGGGAAAACACTGGCCTAGATAAATCAAATTAATAAGAAATACATTTGGACAGGTAAGCAGGGAGCAGGTCTTAGGATGATGAATAACATCTTACCATGCCACTTTATGGTTTACAAAGCGATTTCACAAAAACATCTCTTTGAACCCTCACAAGATTATCTTAAGGTTACATAGAAAATAAACCTCAGTGCAGGAAAGAGCCTGACACTCAGGTCCCTGACTTCTCAGTCAATGTGTTTGCCATGATTCCACATGCCCTTTGGTAGCCAGCCTCTCTTCAGGAAGCCTTCAGCACCCAGGTGCTAACTCCCTCCTCTCTCCACCTTTGCCCTCTCCTACAGGGACCAGCTAATTTTTTCATATGTGCATCTGAGACAGGGTGTAGACTGAGGGGTCCCCCGCAGCCCCCACAGCCCCCACAGCCCATGGTTTGGGGGTTGGGAGGAATGGATGATGAGGCTTAAGATACTTTTGATAATAGCTGTGCTACTGCCTCAGGGCAAAGTGGGTGTGACTTCCAGGATATATCCTGACTCTTGATGTACTCAGGGAGGGTGGTCCCCCTGGATTACTGAGTCACTCTTGCCCTGACTGGGGATGGCAGCTGAATAAATGTAAACACAGGAACACTGGCAAATGCAGTTCATAGTGGGAGGAGTCGGAGATGCAGTCACATAGGAGGCTCCGGGTCAGGATTTAAACTAAGGGTGGCAGCCAGGAGGAGAGCGCCATGATGGAGGGGTGTAGAAAAGCCACGCTGCTGGTAGTGAGACAGGAGCCATGCCGGCTGTAGGAGCTGGTCTGCCATGGGTTAGTAGGAAAGCAGGCATGCTGATTTGATCATGCCCGCTCCAGCGGACTCCAGAGCCACCAAGGATTCTGCCTTGCAAGACAATGACCTGCTGCTATGCAAGCCCAAACTTTATCTGGACTCTTGGGACTTATGTCTTTCCTGGACTTCACCATGACCCAGTGCACCATGGAACATGTATTCCTGGGCTATTACATGGAGGCTGATGACAAGATACCCCAGATCCTGAAGGACAGAGCTGCTGTGAGACTCTTTGCACAGCTGACTTAAGAGAAGGAGATGGGGAACTTTTGGGGCTTTTGGCTTATAGCTTTTTGGGGAACAAGGGAAGTGCTGGGTCTCACGGGAAAGGAGGGCTCTGAGCACTCCAACTCCAAGGTTGGAGTATTGTAAATAAAAACGTGTTCTTTCCAGCATTACTTGTCTGGTCATTCACCCAGGTGCTACATGGATGGGCCCCTGCCTGCCTGGTTACACAGCTACTGACCTAGTCTTTACCAAGCCCTACTGAGTTCGAGGCATTGTACTGGGTGCTGAGGACACAGGAGAACGAAGAAGGCCTTAACAAATTGATGGATATATGATAAAAATCATGGTAACTGCAGTGAAAGAAAAGCAAATGGCTAGCCTCAGGAGGAGCTGGTTTGGACTGGGACATGAGCCCTTCACTCAATATTGAGAAATACCTGTACACTGTCACTGAGCCCCCAAGGTACGTCAGGCAGACAGTCTCACTGGAGGTCAAGATTATGAGACCCAGGTCTCAAAGGACATATACTCTGGATGGAGAGGCAACACTCAGAGCCAAAACAGAAGTTCAGGGAGGACGTCATGCTCATTCACAAGAATGAAGAAGCCCCTTTAAGCCCTCTCTGAAACAAGGTGAAGCTGACCAACCAGATCATCAGCGATGTCACAAGTCAACACGCGACTGTCACCAGGAGAGGTCACAGAAGCCTGGGACTGGGAAAGAAAGGGCACGGCCATATCAAAAATGTGCAGCTAACAATACAAGACGAGGCTTCAGTGTCTGAGCGTGGCACAGGATTTAAGACTATAGGACTGTAGAGGTAGGAGAGGACTGGAGGGGGCTGACATGTCAGGAACGGCTTCTGTGGAGGAGGTGGGCCTCAGAGGGTGAATGGGATTTGGGTGTTCTTCCAGGTAATCCCATTCAGCAAGACCATGAGGATATGCAAGAAACCTGAACACAGTCCATGGGCCTTTTCTCTTCTGGACATGGGTGGCTGGTTTCCCGGCCTCTCACTTGTCCTGGGACTTGAGAGACGAGGCCTAGGTGCTGCTATTCTGTCTGCTTAAGGGTTTCTAAGTGTCTCTCTAACTAAGCTATGAAGAGCCAGGAGGGCTGCTGGTCACCCAACGCTGAACATAGAGGCTGATTTGAGCACCAGGCAAGCTGGCAAATGATGAAAACACCTAGCTACTGAGTGTGTGTACACACTGGGTTTTACCGCTAAATATCCGTAAGCGGAGCTCAAAAGGTTCAGGGGCTAGGATCTACTAAGAGGAGAAATTTCAAGTCAGGTTATGTTCTCAGTTGCCACTTGATATTAATAGGCACTGCTGCAGTGATCTGCGCTATGGTGAGTTCCCTGGACGCACCACCAACTGAACGATGATCAGAATTGCAATAACCACACAATAATGATAGCAAACGTTCACATGGTGCTTTAGAATCAACAGAGATTTTTGTCATCTATGCCTATGAGCTAATATCTTATTTGTAATACGAACATGCTGGCAGTTATGGATCTTGGACAATAGCTGGTGAGGGCAGGGCCTAGGGGTGCCAGACAACTCACATATACCCTACTCTGTGACACTGAGTCATCTTCACTGACACCTTCATCTCCAAAGCCTTTTAACTTGGCAGTGAGCCCTGTGAATAGAGGAAGACAGCCTTTGAGAAAAGCCCTGGAAACCTGTCCTCATCCTGCATCTCACTCTATTCTTTCTGTTTGAAGAACACAACCCTTTGGCTTTAGACAGTCCTGGGTTCAAATCCCAGGTCTGTCACTTATGACTCATGTGACCCACAGCAAGTTATCTAATTTCTCTGAGCTACTTTCTTCCTCTTTTGTTTTAAATTTTATTTTTCAATTTCAGTTTAATTCTATATTATTATGTATTAGTTTCAGGTGTATAGTATAGTGGTTAGACAATCATATACTTTACAAAGTATTCCCCCAATATTTCCAGTACTCATCTGGCACCATACACGGTTATCACAATATTATTGACTACATTCCCTGTGCTGTTCCTTACATCCCTGTGACTATTTTGTAGCTGCCAATTTGTACTTCTCAATCCCTTCCTGTTTTTCATCTAGCTCCCCAAACTCCCTCCCATCTGACAACCATCAGTTTGTTCTCTGTGTCTATGAGTTTATTTTGTTTGTACATTTATTTTGTTCTTTAAATTTCACATATAAGTGAAATTATATGGTATTTGTCTCCCTCTGGTTGATTTATTTCATTTAGCCTAATACTCTCTAGGTCTACCCATGCTATCGCGAATGGTAAGATTTCATTCGTTTTATGACAAGTAATATTCCACCATGTATATGTACCACCATTTTTTTATCCACTCATCTACTGATGGACACTTGGGTTGCTTCGGTAGCTCGGCTATTGTTAAGTAATGTTGCAATGAACCTAGGGGTGCATGTATTCTTTTGAATTAGTGTTCTGGGTTTCTTTGGATATATATCTGGAAGTGGAATTGCTGGGTCATTAGGCAGGTCCACTTTTAATTTTTTGAGGACTCTCCATACTGTTTTCTATAGGGGCTGCATCAGTGGCATTCCCATCAACGGTGCACAAGGGTTCCCTTTTCTCCACATCCTCCACTGCTGTTTGTTGCTTTATTGATGATAGCCATTCTGACAGGTGTGAGGTGACAGCTCATAGTTTCAATTTGCATTTCTCTGATGATTAGTTACGTTAAGAGCCTTTTCATATGTCTACTGGACAGACACCTGCATGTCTTCTTTGGAGAAATGTCTATTCAGGTGCTCTGCCTACTTTTTCATTGGATTTGTGTGTGTGTGTGTGTGTGTGTGTGTGTTATATTGTATGAATTCTTTACAGATTTTGGATATTAGCTCCTTATCAGATATATGATTGGCTAATACATTTTCCCATTCAGTGGGTTGTCTTTTCATTTTGTTGATGGTTTTTGTTGTTGTTGTACAAAAACTCTTTAATTTGATGTAGTCCCATTTGTTTACCTTTTCTTTTGTTTCCCCTGAACAAGGCAATATATCAAAAAATATGGCTAAATGTCAGAGATTTTACTGCCTATGTTTTCTTCTAGGGGTTTTATGGTTTCAAGTCTTACATTTAAGTCTTTAATCCATTTTGGGCTTATTCTTGTATATGGTATAAGAAGGTAGTCTAGTTTCATTCTTTTCATGTACTTGTCCAGTTTTCCCAACATCATTTATTGAATAGACTTACCCCATTGTATGTTCTTGGCTCCTCTGTCAAATATTAATTGGCCATAAAGGCATAGGTTTATTTCTGGACTCTCTATTCTGTTCCATTGATCCATCTGTCTGTTTTTATGTCAGTACCATGCTGTTTTGATTACTCTGGCCTTATTTGGTATTGGGTAGCATGATTCCTCCAATTTTGTTCTTCTTTCTCAAGATTGCTGTAGCTATTCAGGGTATTTTGTGGTTACATATAAGTTTCTGGATTATTCTAGATCTGTGAAATATGCCATTGGTATTTTGACAGGAGTTGCATTGAATCTACAGATTACTTTGGATAGCATGGACAATTTAATGATGTTAATTCTTCCTATCCATGAGCACAGTATATGCTTCCATTTATTTTTATCTTCTTCAATTTCTTTCTTTAGTATCTTATAATAATCTGAGTATAGGTCTTTTACATTCTTAGTTAATTTTATTCCTAGGTATTTTTTATGCAGTTGTGAATGGGACTATTTTATTAGTTTCCTTTTCTGATAGTTCATTATTGGTGTATAAAAATGTAACCTATTTCTGAATATTTATTTTGTATCCTGCTACTTTACTGAATTCATTTATCAGTTCTAGTAGTTTTTTAGTGGAATCTTTAGGGTTCTCCACTTTCCTCCTCTCTTAAACATGGATAATAATGGCACCCACCTTTCTTGTAAAGTTGCAGTGAAGATAATGAAGCGCTTAGCACAGAGCCTGGCCCCCACACCTAGCACTCACTAAGTACTAATTAGATTGTTGTAGTTGTTGTTGCTGTTACAAAGAGGACAGCTAAATGTCATTCTCTCTATTCAACCCAGAGACTAGGACAGAACTCTGGGTTGTGGCATTCTCCTTCTTGATGTGTGAAGTTAGTGTGCTCTGGCAGGGTGGACCCTGGAAGGGGACCCTGGGAAAGGCCTATTGGTTGGGGAGGCAACTTTTTCCCTCAGGCAGGGCCTACACTGAAGCACTTCCCCCAGCTTTGCCCACTGGGGCGAATGGCAGAATCTCTCTCACTCCTGAGCTCTGGAACCACTGCACTGCCCAATACATCAGCCTCAAGGTTATCAAGCGCTGCAATGTGTCCGGTCCAAACTGAGATGTGCTAGGAGAGTAACCTGGTTCAAAAACAAGGAATGCGCCACAACAGGGATGGACCTTGAGGGCATTATGATGAATGAAGACAGACAGAGAAAGACAAATACCATATGATTTCACTTACATGTCGCTCCAACAAACAGACAAACAAAATAAGCTCAACAGATCGGTGTTGCCAGAGGTGGGTATTGGTGGCAGGTGAAATGGTGAAGGTGAAAAGGTACAGACGCCTGGTTATAAAACAAGTAAGTCCTGGGGATAGAATGTATAGCATGGTGGCTATAGCTAATAATACCATATTGTACTGAATATATTTGAAAGTTGCTAAGAGAGTGGATCTTAAAAGTTCTTACAAGAAAAAATATTCTGTTAACTACGCGTGGTGACAGATGTTAACTAGACTTATTGTGGTGATCAGTGCACAGTATATACACAAATACTGAATCATTATGTTGTATACCTGAAACTAATGTAATGCTGTATGCCAATTATACGTCAGTTTAAAAACAATGCAGTGGTTTAAAAAATTAAGTATTAAAAAGAATGTAAAATATCTTATTAGTAAATTTTTTAGATTGAGACTATACTGAAATAATATCTGGGATATATTAGGTTAAACAGAACATTAAAATTAACTTTGTTTACTTCTGATGTGGTTACTAGAAAATTGGAAATTACACGTGCGGGCCACATTATATGCCTCCGGCACAGCCTGGTCTGGGATGTGAGCTCTGTGAATGCTAAGGCTGTGCCACTTCCATTCCCGGCTCTGTTCCTAGCACCTGGAACAGACCCTGAGTGGGCGGACAAATGAGCCAGTGAGTGTGTGAGGCCGTGGGGAGAGATTTCAAGGCTGGAGGTCATGCTTGAGAAGGTAGGGACAGTCCTGGGGCAAGTTAGGGGCAGTCTGGACTTTGTACGGATGAGTAAACTGAGGCTGGAAAAATATTAAAACCTTGTCCCAAAACATCCAGGATTCAAACCAAGTGCATCCCAAACCACATGAGTTTGCAGCTCTTTCTCCTGAAACCCTTTATCTCCCACAGGCAATGCAAAGTTGCGGAAAGAAAACTAGATTTAGGTTTTTAAAAAATGAATAAATAAAAGCATATGCACTCAATACCACTCATGTCTTAGCTTTGGGCAAGTCGCTGGCCTCCCTTCAGGGTCCTCATCTCCTCATTTGCACTCTGTAAACCACCAGATGCCATCGATCTCATTTCTTGTTCCCCAGTGTGTACAGAAGGTAGCCTCAAAGGTGAGCCCTAAGTATTTCCTCACTCTCCTCTTCACTCTTCGGCTCCAAAAGAGGCTCCATGGAGCTGAGATGTCTTAGCATCACCCAAGTCAATGATTTGTTTGCTTAAGGCTTCTCTTTGATTTTACTTGGTTTTTGATGTTTTTCATCAGAAGCAAAACTTTGCAGGCTTTTCTTTGATCTTGTAATGAAATTCCCTCCGAGATATTTAATTCTAAAAATAGTTTCTGCTATGTATCATCTCCTTTAAAGAAGAAAAGACATCTAAGTCACAAACATCCCGCCATATTCAGCTAAAAGCTCAAAAAGGCGTGTGGGCTTTCCTCTCTCATTGCTGCTTTTACTGCTCTGTTGCCGGCTGTACACCAGCCTCTCAGGTTTTCTGTACGTGCCTTGAAGGGATCCTGATGCTCTGTGGACACTATCTGTTGCTTTTCCTCTCCTGAAGTCCTCTGGAGGGCTCCGTTTGGCTCTCACCTGTGGCCAGCTGCGTGAATGCCCCTCCTGACTTGGTCCCAACCTCCTGACCCCAAGCTTTTGGGAAAAGAGCCTGTGCTATGTCCATTTCCCATCCTTGCTCAAAAGCCTCTTGAATTTTAATCTAAGCAAAGAGCATTTTAGAGCCAAAACTGGTTTGTCAGAGAAGAAAATCTCACCCACTTCCCCCTCTGGGTGAAACGCCAACACTGTTTTTTATCAGAAAGGATAAAGAAAGATTTGCCAGATCAATGGTGTCATTCAAAAGCAAAGAAAGAGCCTCAGTCCAAGAACAGCGCAGAGCTGCTTTTCAAGGCAACCCCATGCGGGCTGGAGAGCACACTTAGTCACTCACCGTGTGAGTCTCGGCCAATTGTGAATCTGTATGGATTCTCAGTCCCTTCCCTCGCTACCCAGCTGGCAAAGACTGGGGCTCAAGGAACGCAACAGGTTTTCAACAAGCCTCAATCCCCAGGACAGCAAAATTGCTTCCTCAAAATAATCACGTCCTAAGTTCCAAAGCCAAGCAAATTCACGGAGTGTTCTCCTTGGCTAACACTTTCAGAGAGGCTCCTAGTGCAAGATGCTGTGTTAGTAATGGGGTAAAACGTGAGTGACACGTTGCCCGTGCCCCCAAAGGGCTCACAGCTGGAAGAAGATAGGTGCACGTGACAAATGAAAACGTAAGGCAGAATGAGGAAAGGCGCTGAGAAAAGTGTGTCCACGCATGTGTGTGCATGTGTGCGTGTGTTGAAAATGAATGGGAAGAAATATACCTCAGTGTTAACAATGGTCATCTTTTTTTGGAGGGGTGATTTTTATTCTTTTCTGTTTGTTACACGCCCTGATTTTTTTTTTTTACAATAAACATACATTGCTCACACAATAAAATGTTTTTTCAGAAAAATTCAACAAACAATAAAGAGCAATGATTTGGGTGATAAATTACAACTTCAGAGGGTTGAGCATGTATATTGGCCCTGCGGGATGGGTAGAACTCAGCAGTGAGGAGACAGGAGGCCATTCTAGGCAAAGAAGCAGCATGAATTGGCTTCCACATGGAATGAGAGGCGGGGATGGGTGCCTAGAGGGCCTTGAACGCCAGGCTAAGTACACCCAGTTGCTTGTTCTCTGTGTTGCTATGGTCCTTCGTGTTTGTGACTCAACACACCGCACTATACTTGGCTGTATTCATGTCTGTCCCTCACGAAATGCTTAACTCCCGGAGATCACAGCACATAACAGGAGTCAACAAATGCTTCTTATATGAATTGAATTCTAAGGGGGTTACTCTTTACTTTGTAGGTAATAAGGACCATAATGGAAATTGACTCCCCTGTCCAGATGAAAACAGAATTGGGAGTCAGGGGTGGCATCCAGTCTCATTTCGATTACTAACTAGTCATCTCTACCAATTTCCTTCCCCTCCGTGGGCCTCAATTTCCTCATCAGTAAACTGGGTGAGTTGGACAGATGAACTTTAAATCCCTTCAGGCAAGGCTTACTACATACGTTCTCAGAAACGTGGGAGCCCTCCCTAGCATGTATGCCCACCATAATGAGTAAGCAGGTGTGGGATTAGTTGACATCTTTCTCTGGCTGGGACTGGAAATGCCCTGAGGCCAGGGTCTGCCTGTCTTGTTCCCAGCAATGTTCCAGCACCTTCCTGGGGTGAGACCGAGCAACACTCAGGGTGTCTGCTGCACAGACCTGTGGCCAGTCTCTGGAACGCCCCGCTCTGGGGTGAAGCCAAGTGTGAGGAAGCAGCCCGCCCGGCCCTCCCTCTCACCACGGCAGAGAGCCTGCAGTGGTGCTCACAGTCTGGAGCCCACTGTTTCTCCCTGCAGTTCAGCTTGTCAGTTGTGTCAGATTTATCTGCCCCTCCGCCCACCCCGGGAAAATTCCCTAGGTTTTCTTGGAAGTAGACAGAGGGAGGCAGAGGCCTGAAACTGCGTTTGCACTCAGAATATTCTGCTGCTTAACTGGAAACACGCTCACTGGTCCTCTGTCTTTGTGTCCAGTGAGATGAAGGTCTCAGGAGGAGGGAACTAAGTGCCCCATGAGACGTCATACCAGCAATTGTCCTTCATCCCTGCCCCCTAATTTCAGCCCCACCTCTCATATGAAGATGTCCTTCCTCGCAATCCGTAAAAGGCAGAGGTCGGGGCTGGGGTTCCTGGAGGCAAGAGGACTCCCAGACCGACCTCCACCAGGGTGTCCTAACCAGGGGATCCCAAAATGACAACTCCCTTCTGACCTGCACCTGGCATCTTCTTCAACATGAAAACGGACCTAACAGTGTCATAGAATAGTATCCATGGAAAAAAAATGACGTCCTTCCTCTAAAGACATTCAGTTGTTCAGTTTGGGGACAATGGGTAATGTTATATCCCCAACCCAGCTTGAAGACTAAGAATAACTGTGGGTTGGGGCTCCCTTCTGTCTCCTCTTCAATCGGTATCCAGTCTGGACCCCAGCCCCACCCTAGTTCAGTGCACTGCAGTTCCTAGATGGTTCTTACCAGGCAATACTTAATGGCTTATCCACCCTCATGCAATCACACTCAGGGAGGCCTCTCTGCTCCCACACGACTGGTCCTCTCTGAGTTAGCTCAGAAAACAATGCCTGTAGTGTGATTAGGGAGTTCATGTCCAAGCACTCTCACCCCCTCTCAGCTCCTGTGGTGCCAGCTGGAGAAGTCAGGGAGGACTCTCATTTCACAGACGTTGTTAATGGAAGTTTCCCCTACTTAAGTCTATAGAAGGTAGGCAGTGACCGGGAGATGCCTCCACAAGACAACTGGCTGGTTATTAAGGAAGTCCAGGTGGCACTGCATGTGCTCTGAGGTTGGCTGCTCTCATTCCCATGCAGTGGGCAAGGATGGCCCCGCTGGAGTTCACTGGAGTGACGTGACTTCTGTAGAGATCTGCAGAAGGGGTCAACTCCCAAGACACGAGCAGATCCATCCAACCAGTCAGCACTTTCTCCTGGACTTTCAGCTGAGGAATAAATGGCTTTGTTCTGGTTCGAGGAGCCACCCCGGTAAGATGGGACCACTGGTGTGGGGAGAGGTGAACAGCAGGAAGGATGCAGGCACCAAGAGTTCCGGCGCGTGACACGGGCCTCCCTAGAGCCTCACCACGTTGCTCCTCCTCGGCACCCCGAAGCGGCTCCCATGCTTGTAGAATGAAGGGCAAATCCACTCTCTGGGCTTCTTGAGCCTTTTTGTGGTTTAAGGAGCAGCAGCAAATGCTATTCCTGAACAGGACAGGACAGGACAGGACAAAATGGAGAGGAAGGTGGCTTTCCACACAGCAGGGATTCTCTGGTGGGCTTTACAGAACTAGGTCCCCCTCCTCTCAGAAAGCCACTCTCTCTTCTAGTCGCCCGGCCTCTTACTCTTCCTCCAGCCATGCCTTCTCACTTTCATTCAGTTTGCTTCCATGTCTGCAAAGCTCCCACATCCCACCCATCTCACCAAATTTTATCCACCCTTTAGGCAGCATATTAGTCTCCTAGGGCTGCTGTAACAAATGATCAAGAACTAGGTGTCTTAGAACAACAAAAATGTATTCTGTCACAGTTCTGGAGGCCAGGAGTCCTAAATCAGGGTGTCCACAGGGTTGTGCTCCCTCCAGAGGCTCTAGGGGACAAGTCGTTCCTTACTTCTTTTGGCTTCTGTTACCTCTGGGCTTTCCTTTCCTTGTGGCTCCGTAACTCCAATCTCTGCCTCTGTTTCCACACAGCCTCCTCGCTCTGTCTCTCCTCTGTGTGCCTCTTAAAAGGACACTGATTGAATTAAGGGCCCATCTGGATAGCCCAGGGTGATCTCAACTGGAGATCTGTAACCGAATTATTACATACCTGCAAAGACCTTTTTTCTGATAGGGTCACACACATAGGTTCTGGTGCTTAGGACAGGAGCTATGTTTTTACCACTCACCCCCCACTGCAGGCAGGGATTCTCAACCTCACAGAGCATTAGAATCATCTGGGGAGAATTTTTTGACTCCAGATGCCTAGGCCTCATTCCAGATATTCAGTGTGGAATGATTCTGGCTGGGGGTCAAGGTGTGTGTAAGTGCTTGTGTGAATATGTGTTTAAAGTTCCCAGTTTCTACAGTACAACCTGGGGAGAGATGCTATTTTAAGTCTTGAGGACTTACAGCATTTCATCCAAGCAGAAATCATAGGTAATACCAACTTCCACAGACCACTTTCTCCTCTAGGGTTATTTTCAAGTTGGTTACAAATCACAGCAGTCATCTAATGTTTTTTAAGTGTTGCACAAAGAATGTCAGAGAGATCACTTAATCCAGTGGTGTTCCACCCTCTCCAGCCAATGCACCATTTTTACAACAAATATTTGGAAACGTTCTCTTTACCACCTGAAATAAAACTATTAGATAAACCAGTCAGCCCCTATGCATAATTTAGCTCTAGTTATAATATAAAGGAAAAAAAGAATGCAATTTATAATAAAATAATAAGTATTTCAATATGTAAGTGCTTACGCATGGCCGCACTGGAATGCATAATGAGGCAGTGAATGCCTGCACCTACTCATAATGGGTAAGATAAGATTTAACGCTGCTCATAAGGACTACAAGGAAATAAAAAAGCAGAGAACAACAGAATAAAAATGTTAGGGTGAGAAATAACAAACCCACTATCCTGTCTGGATCTGATAATAGGAAGGAGGTAATAACCTTCTCTGAAGCACAGATAACATGCTGAATTAAATTATAAATGTCCAACTAGGAAAAAATGAGAAAGTATATTATTTTTGCATGTGAGCTAAGCCTTACATGTAAGTATAGTAATTTATCGTCCTGAGGCATGGGGCAGGACAGTGACAGAGCATCACGGAAAACGTCTGTGATCTGGAAACCAACCCGCAGAGTGGGGGCACAAACTCAGGTTTTGGCGTCAAAACCCTTGGGAACGATCTCCTTTGTGTTTAGGGGAGAAGGAGAGTGGGTTGGAAAAGGTTGCTTGGTAGATCTCCAGGGAGAATGTCAGAGTAAGAGCGAAAAACAAAGGTAACCCCAAAGTCAATCATTGCAATATCTATTTTTTGCAAGGATTTCTTATTTTTTCACTATAAATATGTTATTTAGAGTGTAAACGATTTTAAAAACAGCTTCTATACATAAGTTCGCTGAGATAGTGACATTGCACGTGCTTTTGTTTATTTAGTAACATGTTGTCCCAAATCCGAGTCTGTTGGATGAAGTTTCGAGTCTCCTGTTAGGTGGCTGCAGTGACTTCCCTGCTTCTGCAGTAACTGCACAGACACACTTTCCAGTTAAGCGCATGTTTGAAGATGCTCTAATCTAGACAGGATGCACGCAGTGGGGAGAGTATCCAATTGCGTCAAGATTCTGTCTTTATTCCATTTAGACTTCTCTTCCCAAAACGACAGTCTCTTAGATTACTGGGCTTTTGGCCTAACGTCTTTGAAAACTTTTCAGTATTACTATATAGGAAGTAATTGCCAACTTCTATGTACAGTGGGGTTGAGTTTGGCAGGGCGGGTGACAGTTCACCGGTGGACATTTGCAGACACAGTCCTGACTGGCATGCCTAGCCCCTGCCCAGTGATGGCGGGGGCATCCACCTGCTGTTGTGGTAACTCAAAGCTACGCACAGATTTCCAAACTGCCCCCAGGGCCTCAGTACTGAAGCCCTACCAGCCTTGCCGCAGAAGCAGCACCTGGGAGTCTGTCTGGCCTGCAGAACCAGCAGCCTCAGGCGGAGGTCCTGAGCTGGAGCATGCGTGCAGACAAGACCTCCCGGTGATTCATACGCACGTAGGGTGGAGCGTTGGTGAGGCACTACTCGAGGGGCAGTTCTGACCCCACAAGAAACACCGATAAAGCCCAACCTCATTCATTTCTCAAAGGAGGCCATGGGCCCAAAAGGGTGAATGAAGTTATGCATTTTGCTCCTCTTCTTGTCAATAGTCCCCTGGAGACAAGAGGACTGTGGGATACATTTCTCGTCCGTCCACACAGTGCGCACACAGAGAAGCACACGTGGCTGTGGCCCAGCAGTGCCTGTTGTTTGTCTTCCATCAGGACTCTGAAATCTCCTTTTTAACCAGAAAAAGAAATTGTTTCCATTACTCATTCATAGAAGCCCGGCAACAGATCCCCAACAGTCACTTGGACTGAGTTTCAAAACCTCTGTTTTGAGTAACTGCACCCCTAGCATCGGCTGCGCCGAAGACCACAGTGTTCGAGTGAAGAGCAGCTGGCCCTGCCCTACCCCCTTGGCCGGGAGGCTGCTGTGGTTAGTGTCACACTCAAAGAACAAGAGAGAAGCAAACCCCCCACTTGTTCTAAGATAACCGCAGAGATGATAGATGCTGTGCATACAAACGTGGGGAAGAAGAAAGAAGAAAGGCAACAAATAAGAAGCCAAGGAAAGAGTCTCCCTTCCTGTGGCAAGAAGCCTGGCCTACAGATCCTTCTGCTGGAGCATGATGTCAAAGGTCAAATATGGGGACCTATGAACTGTGCCCTCTTGGGCCCCTCGTCCTGCACTCTCCTCCCTCAGCTGGTGGGGCTTAGTAGTCTTTCGCCTGAGGACAGGGGTTTGCCCTCCAGCAGAATGCTAACTCCCGGGGAAAGCGCCCCATAGGGAGGCAGTCCAGCTCAGCCATTAAACCCACAACCAGGGATGAGAAAAGCTGAGATGGGGTGCAGCGAAGGCGAAAGGTGGTTTCCTTCAGCCCACCTTTCAGCCCTCACTGAGCCCGTCTCCAAAGAGCCTCCAGCCTCCAGAGCTGCAGCTGTTGTCATCTTCACCCTGGGCTGTGGGCAGAAAGATGGCACAACACCTTAACTCACAGCCTCCACTTCCGGGCCTCACTTCCTTCCTTCGTTCAGCAGTGATGAAGGCCCAAGACAACTGAAAACCACCCACCTTGTTACCCCCACAGTGAATTTATTTCTTTTATCACATTCAGAACCCAGCCTGGTATATCCATGTCATTCCAATGCCACATTCACCGGGTGATACTGCAGCTTCTGTTGACATGTCCTACCTAAGCTCCGAGGACCAGGATGTGATCGATGCATCTTACTGACCACCTGGCATAGTGACCTGCCTTCAGAAGTTGCTACATAAATGCTTGGGCCCCGAAAGAGCAAAGGGGACAATGGAGCCAATTCCACTGTATACCACTGTGACAGACCATAAAGGATGAGCCTTGGCCTCTGTTATTATTATATGCCGTCTCTGAAGCATGTCACCTCTTACCTATTTTTAGAGACGTTCTCTTATTGTTCTCATGACCATCATCACCATGCCACCACTGACAACAAACTGTTAAGCCACACCCTTTAAAAAAAAAGTTTGGAGGAGGTGTAATACAGGGTCCGGCAGCAGTAAGGCTTGCTTGAGTGTGGTGGTTAGGGTACGTGAATGTCTTGCACAAGATGAACAGCAATTTGAACATTTCATCTAAAATGTCATATGGCGTGTTTGAGTGTGATACTGTTAGGTTACAGAATTACATGCTTATGATTTTGTAATAAAAGATTTTGCAATAAAAAGGGGTGTTATTTGTGCCGGACCCTGTATATTGGCTAAAACATCAGGTTCTACAGCCAGAAGTCCTTGGATTTAGATACCCGTTCTCCCATGTGCAATTTATGAATATTGTTCAAGCAACTTCACTCTGTTAATGTTTTCTTGTCTACAAAGTGGGAATAGGACTGTTACGTCCTTGTGGAATTCTGGTGAGATAACACATGTAACAGAATAATACATTTGACTATCTTGTTCATTTTTAGCGCTGGTCTCTAAGAAGCTGCCCTGGCAGTACTATAGCAACCAACAAGCAGAGTTTCCCTTCTATTCAGGGATGAGAGAAAGGCATGGGCGTAACAAGGGCGGCTGTACCCTCAAGTGCCCAGACAAGTAGCACGGATGAACCAACTTGTCACATGCAAAAGAAACAGAATCATATCCACAAAGAAATCTGTCTTTTCCTTTTCTTCTTGAAAGAGACAACCTCCTGGGCTTTCCCTTCCTACTTGAAAGAGCGTGAGTACAAGGGCGATTTCCCCTTCCTTCTGAAGCTACCATGAGAAAAAAACAGCACTGTTGAGATGCTCAATGAAACAGAATGGGGGGGGAGGTAGTGGGAGAATGTCAGACAGAAGCAAGCCACCCTTAGAAACAGCTGCTACTCAACCAGACCGTTGTCCACAGTTATTAGAACCCAATGTTTCCCGTCTTTTTTGATCATTCGAAGATATTTCAGAACTTTTAAATGTTACACATGTTCAAGTATAGTACAAAATAGCAGTTTTAATCGCTGCAGCATTACTTGTAATAAACAGCAAGTGACTGAAAACCCCGTGTCCATCAGCAGATGGCTGGTTAAATAAATGGTGGGGCATCCACACAGTGGAACCACGGCCCCCATGCAAAAGACCGAGAAAGCTCTCAACATATGGATAGAGAAAGATCGCTGGGATAAGGGAGAAAAGCAAGGCAGAAAAAGTGTACAGGATACTATAATTATGTAAGAAAGAAAGGGGTGGAGGCAGAATGTGTATTTGTGCTTACTTGTATTTGAAATAAGAAACTCTAGAAGAATGCGTAAGAAAGTAATAAAAGTAGTACCCAGGGGAAGGGGCTGGACAGGCAGATGGAGGCCAGGATAAGATTGCACTAGATCTCTTTCTATAATGATTTGATTTCTGAATAGGTAAATATATTGCTTATTCAGAAAATAATATAAAAACATTTTGAATACCAGCCACAGTAACCAAAATACATGTACGGACTACAAGTGGCCCGAAGACCCCTAGTGTGCAGCCCTGCTTTAAGGGGTCCTCAGCTGCGGAGGCAGAAATTTAGTGGCATGAAGTCCAGGTTTTACTAGGTTTGGAGACAAGCAGGTTGTTCAGTATGTGGTATTCAAAGGCAGAGACCTCCTTTGAGTTGCCAGGCAATGCGCTGGCTGGAGCCAGTAGCTCCTTCTCTTCTGGGGCAAAAGGGTGCAACTTTCACGGGATGAAGTGGGGCTCCTCCACTTTCCTGCGCAGTTACAGCTGCCTGGACCCCAAATGGCCTGTTTGTTCCCAGCCATTGAGGCCTCTTCCCAATGCGTCCTACAAAAAGGCGGAGCAGTAAGAAGGTGGAATTCCTCTGCTGGTGCAGAGACAGTAGCATGTGTGTCCAGCTCGGCCCCAGCCCAAGCAAAGTTCCCTGGAAGGTGACAAGCGAACAGAGGACACATGCCCCTGCTGCCACTTCTCCCTGTCCCTTCCAGTCAGCACCAAGGGACACCGTTAATATTCACTCCTAGCCCTTTGTATGTCCTAGCCTTGTCCCTATGAATGAGCTCACTTCGTGTTCTGGGTTGAATTGTGATTTCCAAATAAAGAAGATGTGGATCCCAGCTCCTCAGAATGGGATCTTATTTAGAAATGGGGTCATTGTAGGTGTCATTAGTTAAGATGAGGTCATATTGGAGTAGGATGGGCCCCTACTCCAATGCGGCTGGTGTCCTTCTAGGAAGGTAGTCAAGTGAAGATAGAGACACATAGAGAGAACGCCATGTGACAATGAAGGCAGAGCTTGGATTACCAGGCTGCAAGCCAAGAAACTCTAAAGGCTGCCAGCAAACCACCAGAAGCTAGGAAGAGACAGGGCCCTGCCAACACCTTGACATTGGGTTTCTCTCCTCCAGAATTGTGAGACAATAAATTTCTGTTTTTTTAAATCACCATTTACGGTTTTTTGTGTCCACAGCCCTGGGAAATGAATACCCTCCAGCCAGTTCAAGTGGCAAAGGTATCTAACACTGTTTGTCTCAGGAGGTGCTCAGTACTGATGACAACTCTGCCCAGATGAATGAAAATTCTGGGCCCCTGACTGGTAAAGTTTTAGTATGTAGGTACATAGCGAAAAATCTACCAGTAAATAATTACTGAGTACTGATCTTGTGAAGGACAAGAGAAATGAAATATTGTATTACTACTCTTAAGGAGCCGACAATCTGATTGAAGATTTCACACAGATACACAAAATATAACAACACATATAATGGCCAAATAAATCAGTATGACTTCACCCCTCGGTAAGTACCACAGAAGTCACTCTTAGCTAAAACCCACTGCACCGCCGCAGACTCGACTTTCTATATACTTCATTTTACCTGCTCCTGATAGGTTTGTCCGGAAGAGCTGGGAAAGCTTTAGAATGGCAGGCTAGTAGACAATTTCTAGAAGCTATCACTACTTCTCCTGGCTCAGAACCCACACTTCCTGCCCACTGGGGCTACCCACTGCTGTCCGTGATCATTATCTGCTACCCTTGGTGGCAGTTTCTCTCATCAGTTTCTTACCAGTTCTCTTTTTCTGTTCAGAGACTCAGACCCCAGAGGGAAGACAAGCCTATTCCACAGCTCTCCACAGATCTGACAAGTAGAAAACTCAAGATCCACGTGGTTTGGGAGTCCACTTTGGTAAGCTGACTGACAATTTTTAATAGAGCTACAGAAAACCAGAGATGCCTACAAAGATATTGTTTTCTGTATCATCATTCAGAACATTTGCTTATTTGGCCCAGCCTTCTTGCAGGGCACGGCTCCCACTGCACCCTGCCTCTAGGAACCTCTAATTCTTACCATAAGCAAGCCTTGGGTCCAGTTACACACCTGGGGAGGTGGCACACCTTGACTGAATCCCCCAGAGTTCCCCCTGAATCCCAGGAGTCCAGGGGCCGGCGGCCCCAGGGTTCCTCCTGCAGCTCTCACCTTGGGAAGAGACGTGGTCGTGCTGCGTCCCAGGCGGAGCTCCAGGCTGGCCTCATAGGAACAGCACAAGTTGCTTCTGCCCACCCTTGACAAGCAGCCTGGTGACCCCACAGTGGCTCTGGGCCAGTGTCCTAAAGGCAGCTGTGGTCAGTACGGGACCTATAGGTGGGACAGAAAGAGGAAATGTGTCCTCGTTTTGACTTCAAGTAATTCATTTTAGATTCTCAGGGTAGAAAAGTCTCTTAAAGTCGTTTAATTTTCATCCTGTGAGTTCTCAAACAAATTGGCAGCTGGGACCTGGGTCGGGTATCGTAGCTGCTGCTCCCTTCCTCTTTCTCACAGAACTGCCATTGTGTTCACCTCTCAGGATAAACCACCTATGCCCAGCCCAGGGGCCTCGTCCGGTCAAAGCAAATGCTGGCCCCTGGCCAGGGGTAAGTTAAAGGTGGGCTTCTGACCCAAATCTGGTCACTGATACATGAAGAGGGGCCTCTGGGGGTGTTCCTGGGAATGTTTTCCTCACTCTTAAAAGGAAGATGCAGGAACTTCTCCTTGTTCAGCCACATGTGACCTTCTGTAGCCACACTGTGACCTTGAGAGGGAAGTGTGAGGGAAGAGCAGAGAAAGATGAAAGAACTTGGGTTCTTAATGACATCTTGGACCCATGGACTAAACAACCCTGGTGCTACCCTTCCTCCAGACATCCTACGACAGTAGTAATAAATATCCCCATTGCTTATGTCCACTGCGTTGGGGGTTTTGCTTATGTCCACCGTGGTTAAGATTATCATAAGTTACGTGCACTCAGATGATCCCAGGAAGACAGGACCATGTTCCTGAAGAATAATCCCACCGTATTGACTACAACATTCCCAAACGTCCACGCCATCCTTTTCTCTTCACTTTTTCTTGGCACTCAGCCCTTTGCCTAGACTGGGCACATTTTATCATATTTTCAGTACCACGGTGTAAGTCCATTCGGTCATTTAATTAAGAAACATTTTTTAGTTCCTCTGATGTAATAAACAAATTGAAAAGTGAAGCCTTGGAGAGCGCACAGTGGGAGAGACACTCCCGGTGAGGAGTTGAGAGCTATGTGGCCGCGTGGTCGCGTGGCCGACGCTGCAACGGGACGGGCTCGCTGGCGCTTGGGAGCACAGAGGAGGGGCTGAGGGAGACCCACGGCGGCGGGATGAGGGGCCAGGGTTTTCCAAAGCACCCAAGGAAAGACACTGATTCTTGAAAGAAAGAAGACTGTGAGCAAAAGAGAGTGAGCAGAAGAGGGTGAGGGAGGCAAGACATTCATCACCAAGGCTACGAATGATGGTATAATAATAAACAATGCTACCAGCCAACATTTCCTGAGCACTTACAATGAAGCAGACACTGTTTCTAGTGCTTTCTGAGTATGAACTCATGTCATCCCCCCACGCCTATGTGGTGTCTCATTAGTAGCCCTTGTTATGGAAAGGTAAACTGAGGCATGGGGAAGTGGAGTGACACAGGAAGAGGGCAATGCTCCTGGGCTCCCACTCGTTACCAGTCTACACAGGCAGTTCTCACATGAGTCACCAGAACCAGCGCCCCCCCGGAAACCTGTTGCAAATTCCAATATTAGGCCCCATTTCTGACTTACTAAATCATAACCTCTACGGGTGAGGTCCAGCACTTTGTGTTTTAACAAGGCTTGCACGTGATTCTGATGCTCGCTCACATTTGAAACCCCCTGCTCGGCACTATAAATGCATACTGAGAAGGGACAGTACCTTCAGAGGAATATAAATGGTGGGCAAAAGAGAAGCATGCAGAAGACGTGAAGAACCTTACATATCATCTAAGGAGGATGGACTTCGTTGTACAGGCATTAGGGGGAAAGGTGGACGTGAAGCAGAAGTGGCATGATTAAGCTTTGCTCTTTGGGCTGAGACCTCTGGCATTAATGTCGAGAATGGACCAGAGGAGAAAGAGGCCAGAAGGAGGGAGCCCAGGTAAGAAAGAGGTGCAGACCAGCAACGGCAGGGACTGCACAGAGGTTGAGGCAGAGAAAGGAACGGGCGCAGATTCAAGAGACAGAGTGAGGTAACAGTTGGCTGTGGCACACAGAGCTGGCCGAGGTATCCAGGATGACGCCAGGGCTTCTAGCTTCAGAGGTTAGGTCAGTGGTGAAACTATTTAGCCAGACTGGCAATGCTGGAAGAGGAACAAGACTGGCGGGGAAGACACTTGGCTTTCTTTGGGAAGTGTGAAGACTGAGGTATCAGGCGGACAACGAGATGAAAATATTTCAGGATGTAAGGAGAAAGGAGGATCTGATGCTCAGGGGTTGGGTCAGGGCACGATATGTAGGTTTGGGGTTCACCAGCATAAATGTGACAGCTGGAGCCACAGACAGGACTAAGGCTGCTCACAGACCCTAGGACAAAAAGCGAAGGCTGGAATCATGCAGGATGCTAACGCGGAAGTGGCAGCTGGAGCAAGGCAGCAAAGATGGCTCAGAAACAGAGCTTAGAGAGCAGAAAACAAAGGAAAGAATGCTATTTCTGAATCAAAGGAAGAGGAAAGCTAGAGAATGCTTAAAGAAATAGAGGCTTGACACCAGTTTTGAATGTAGAGGTGTCAAGTATGAAGAATGAGAAGAAACACTGGATTAACAATGAAGAGGCCACAGGTGAACTCTGAAAGAGCAGTTCCAGTGAAGGGATGGGGGCAGAGCCAGACTCATTCATAGATTTGTTCTCTGCATGAACAGCGTCTACTACATGCCAGGCTTTGTGCTTTGTGTCAGGGATATAATGATGGTCAGGATGTACACGAACCAGCTTCTACCAGGTAGTGGGGAAGACAGGCAAGGAACAGAAACTACAGAAATAATTATGGGATCACAACTGAGGCAAGCGCTCTGTGAAGACATGGAGACATATAGGATGCCTGCGGTAGGGAGCTCAGAACAACAAGACTAACAGACAGAAGATGAGGGGAAGGAAGGGACGTTTCAGTGGCACCCCACAAGATGAGCAGGAGTGAGAAAAGGAAATAGGACGAAGGATGTTCTTCAGAGAAGGAAGGGCAGGCACAGGCACCCTCAGGGAGAAAGGGCTTTCATGTGTTCAGGAAATGGAAGAAAACCAAGGGGCTAAAAGTTTCAACACAGCAGGTGAGGTTACAAAACAGGGCTTTGTGGGCCAGGTTAGGGACGTGGGACTTTATTCACGCAGTCGTAGGAAATCACCTAAAAGTTTGGGAGAGACATGATCTAATTTTCATTGTTTTAAAAGATGACTTTGGTTGCTGTGGGGAATGAATTTAGGAGGTAAGGAAAGAATACGGAGTAGATACATTGAGATCAACTAGGAAATTACTATGTTTCAGGCAAGAAACGGTGGTGTGCTGGGCCAGGGTGGTAGTAGATAAGTGGGTAGAGGTGAGTGGATTCTAGAGCTGTTTAGGAGGTGGGGTCAAGAGGACTGAGGGACTGGATGTGGTCAATGGGGAGGAGAGGTTGAGGCCGGCTTGGACACTGAGGTCCCCCTACCTCTATTCTGAATACTCCCAGGGCCAACGGGGATGGAAGAAGTGTACCCTGCATTCCAAGCAGAGATAAGGCCAAGCCCCGGGGGCTCTGGTGGGGCTCACACCAGCCACTGGGGAACGAGTCTTAGGAGGCCTTCCTCTCCTAAGGGGCCTCTGCTCCCTTAGAGATAAAATGATTCCTACTGATGGGAAGGCCCTTGAAAATCTCCTCCTCTTGTTTTGTCACGTTACTTGTGGTATCACATCCTCTGGGGGTGGGGTGCTGGGCAGATGAAAACCTCATGGCCCTGCCACTCTGGGGGCAGGCCACACTGTGGGTGGCTCCTCATTAAGGCGCCTCGTACCCTGTTCAGGGCGTTCATGAAATGCCTTCAGTACAGTGTGGGTAACTCTAGGTCCTAAAGACCCACCTCCATTTGATTCCTTTTCCCTCTCATCATTTTATCAATTTTAAGTAAATATGCTAGACTTTTATTTCTAGCAGTCTGGCAGGCTAAGCACTTAGATTGACCCTCCCACTGAAAACAACTAAAAATCTTGAATAAAATATTTTTTTAAAAGAAAAACAATGTGTTCAGCACTGATGAGCTGGCAAGAAAGAAAGGAATTCACTGACCAGGGGCTTCTTCAGATAATAGAATATCCAGGTTCTGACTATGATAATGACTATAATGTAATTATTGAAGTTAAAGACAAGCTTGCAAATATGTGCAAGGAACAAAAAAAAAATCTTAAAGAATAACCAAGCAGATTTTTTTAAATGAACCACAGGGAATTTTCAGAAATAAAAATAAAAAATAGTTGAATTACAAACTATGGACAGACTTAATAGCATATTAGAAACACTCTGAAAAAGAAGTAGTGAGCTGGAAGCTACGTCAAGATCAATTAACCAAAATGCAGCACAGAAAGACAAAGACTCAGGAAAATATTAAAGAGTTTATGAGACATGAAAAACAGTGGCAAACATGTCTATTTGGAATCCCAGAAAGAGAAGGCATAGAGAGAGAGAGCATTTGAATAGATAATGGCTAAGAATTTTACATAAGCGATGAAAGATACCAAAAATACACATAATCAAGAATGCCAATCAGGCTCAAGAATAATAAATAGAAAGAAATCCACCACCAGTTACATCTCAGTGAGACTGAAGAACACCAAAGACGAAGGGAGTGCCTTATATGCAGCCGGGGGCAAAGACAAGACACCTTGCAAGCCAGAAGACAGAGGCGGAAGACCTTCAATATGCTCAAACCATGTTAAACGTCATCTGAGAATTCTATACTTAAATATCCTTTAAGAGTAAGGGAAATGCAGGTATTATCTGATGAACAAAACTGGGAGAGTTTGCCACAAGCAAGGCCTCATCAAAGAACATTTTTAAAAAGATGTATATCAGACAGAAGGAAGGAGATTCTAGATAGAAGATCTGAGATCAAAGAAGGAACCAAGAACAAAGGAAATGAAAATGGATTTTCTCAGTCTGCTGTTGAGGAAATAACATAGGTTTAAACCTATTTATAGTCATATCTTGCTGTGGTTTTTTACCATCTGGGATACTTGAATCCAGTTATTTAATCTCTCAGAATCATGATACACTAATCTTAAAAATTCATATAATAGTGCCACTACACAAGGCTTCTGTCAGGAATACAGGAGCAAACACATATAATACTCTCAGTATAGCTTCTGCGTCTGGGTGTAAAATCAATGTTAATTTCTTATCATAAAAAATTAACGAAGAAACAAGTAAATAAGATATTGTGAGCAACAAAGAATTACCCCTCTCTTCTTCAGGTGGAAGATGAAATTCTGACACTTTTCCATATTGTGTGAATCTGTACTGCAGAGCTGATGTTTAGTGATTGTTTTCTTTTCATCTTTTCAGTGTCAAGCCTAAGATCTTTCAAACGAAACATTTGCTATTTCTTTATTCGAAAAAACACTGCATGTGTATACACAAGTGCCAAAACTATACCCTGGATTCCAGTCTGACTCACAATTTTAAAAGAATTTGTGTTCACAGTTTGATGAGGTTGTAAAATGCACACTGGTCCATCCACAGGAACAAAATGGCCTATCCTGCCGCTCCTCCCCAAGGCTCTCCCCCAACTAAGGGATAGCAGCTGACAAAGTCTCCTCAGTCACAGCTTCTGAACCCCAATACCCGTGTTGAGACACCTTTCCCGGCTCCATCCTTGACCCTCTATTTCATTAAGGATAAAGAAGCCAAAGTAATATAAAACTGCTAGGAAAAGTGAGCTTGGTCTCCTTTAAGTTCTCTGCCTAAGTTTCATTTGGCAACGATTTGGTGGGTGAAGGTGCAGGGAGGACAGACGAACCCAGAATCAATCTCTCCTTGATGGTGTCAAGGAAACAAACGGCACTAGGCCTGAAGTTCTAAGATCTGGGCTGACATTTCTTATCTATATTTTCCTCACATGTAAATTGAAGGTAATAATTAGGTCATGTGTATTTGTAGAGCATTTTACAGTTTACTAAGTGTTTTAAGTTATAATTTCATTTACTATGTACAGTTTCATGTATAATATGCAGCATAATACCTCACGGCATTGCTGTAAAGATTTAAAAGCAGAGTCTGGGGCTGCTGTGTACACTGAGAAGAGAGCTGGCAATGAGAAGGACCATCACCAGGTGCTACCATCAGCGCTTGAGCAGCTTGGGGGGAGGGGAGGACAGTGTTGTTAGGGGGGCCCACCTTCCGTGCAGTTGAAAATCCGTGCATATGTGGGATTCCCAGAGTAGGAGATGACCCTTGAACAATGTGGGTTTGAAGAGCAAGATCAGTTTTAAAAAATCCATGTAGAGCCCTGGCCAGGTGGCTCAGTTGGTTGGTACGTCCCACACACCAAATGTTGCATGTTCGATTCCTGGTCAGGGCATCTGCACATATCTAGGTTGCAGGTTTGATCCCCGTTGGGGCATGTACCGGAGGTAATCAATTGATGTTTCTCACATCAATATTTCTCTCTCTCTCTCTTCCCACTTCTTCTCTCTCTAAAAATAATCAATAAAAACATATAATTGGATGAAGATTTAAAAATCCATGTATATGTGGGCCTGCCCAGCTCAAAGCTGTGTAGTTCAAGGGTTAACTATATAACTGACCCTGTTAGGAATGTGGGCTCTGTAGTCCAATCCCTGCATTTGAATTTGGATTCTACATTTGCTAGCTTTGTGACCTTGAGCAAGTTGCTTAGCTTCTAAGTTCCTCACCTCTACATTAATGATAATAATGGTCCCATCTGGTAGCCCAGGGAGGTACCCAGTGAATGAAAGTTGACTTGAATCTACACCAAGTCAAGCTGACAGATGTTTGACTACATCCATCTGCACTGGCTGACATCATCCTCCAGCCTTTCTTATCTGTGGTTACCTCCACTCTCCACACCCCTGGGCAAATATTTGCAAAGGAAGGGCAGAAGCTCTGGATATCAGGACACACTGTGGGTTGTTTCTAATGACAACAAAGCCTCAGATTCCCACTAGATTTGTGGGTGTCTTCATGCTATTTCGATGGAAGCAGAGCCCTGGCTCCGCAGCCCCTCAATCAGCCCAGACCCTTCCCATTTCTGCCTAAGAGTCTTGCTTGGCAGGCTGGAGAGCTCTGGACTAGGGGACGCTAGCCAATCCTCAATCCCCTAATGAGACCGTGCAGCTCACCCTATTGATAAAGGGCACGAAGGCTTGAACTGACACCCCCATGGACCTATTATAATGACCTACAAAGCAAATGGTTAATTTGCTTTATCCCAACCCAATGAATGGATGGAAACTAACTGGCTGCAAAAAATATAAGCAGGCCCGATTCAAAATGCTTTATCTTCTAAAGTACTTTTGCATTGTCACTGTTTCATTCCACATTATGGCATGCCTAAGAGACGTGAAGGGCAGCTACTTTATCCATGAGGCAGCTGAGGCCCCCAGTGAGCGAATGGACAAGTGGAGAAGCTCTTCCTGCCAGGACCCCGCTGCTGAGCCAACTGCTCTGTCTGAGCTCTCTGGCCGATCCATCTGCACCCCGGCTCCTGGGCCAGGCACCAGGAGAACTGCATCCTGTGAGGCCAGCTTCAGAACTTGTATCAGGTTGGCATTTGCATTCAGATGGAGCAGGGCAGGAGGACATGAGGCATGACTTAGTCACTCAGCTTGTGTCCTAGCCCAGAACAAGAAAACACACTCAGGAGCACTCATTAGACCCAACCGGCCTGGAGTTCACAGGCTAACTGCCACCAGTAATGGAGTAGACACGTATGTGCTCTGGATAAGAGCAAGGCAGTCAGCTGTCACTGTCACTGTGCTAGTTATCATCTCTTCCTAAAGTGCTTCTGGACCAGCCCTGCCTGGGAGGCTTGGCAGGCTGCAGACAGCATGTGACAGTGGCATAAAGGGTGAAGAAGCCAGGAACACGGGCAAGCAGGGGAAGAGAGAACGGGACTGACCACTGTTACCAGGCCTCCAACATGGCAAACTGGAAAAAGCTGCCTTTCGCCCTATATCCGGGACCGAAAAGAAATCAGGCATCAGATGTGAACGAATTCAACGGTGAGCCTATTGTTCAAGGAGTTATCACCTGGGCTTCTGTTTTGGTTGGCTTTCCTGGTGAATAATCTTGTATGAAGAGGGTGAATCTCTGAGGTTGGCCATGCCTGCTTCCACTCCACAGCCCCACAGCACCTTCCACAGAATTCTAAATACCACCTCCACTCTAACGGAGCACAGTCCATATAATACACATTCAAACAGATCCTAGAAACTTCCCAGAGCAGATAATCATGTGCCCAGGCAGGGTCAGCTGTGTTTGATTCTACAGGACATTCCTGTCTACACTGAAGAGGAGGATCAAAGGCCAAAATCACATCCTGGCTCCTCACATCTTTTAGATGGTAAACTGAGTTGGTGAAGGCCAGCATGGAAGGCGGTAACCCTTAGAAATGTTGCTAGGTTAGAGGCATGACTTATGGCATGGGTAGAACTTCATTGGTTTAGTTTCCATGCAGCCTGGTCCTCAGGCATGGTCTGTTAAAATGAACTTAAGGACCCTCATGGAACATTCCTCCCGGGACTCCCTATCTTCTGAATTCTGCCATGCTGGAAGGCCCAGCTCAGTTCTCATCTCTGTACACCTACCAACTTAAGTCTTCCCCGTAGTTTGTTTCCTTCTAGGGCACATAACCATCTGTCCTGGTCCTATGGCAATAGTCACATATGCATCAAAGGAAGTACTATATGGCCTTTGCTCTTTCTCCCAGAACAATGCACCTATACAGAGTAGGTGCTCAATAAGTATCTGTTGATCCATTTTGTTTTTAATGGTTTTTTTTTGTCTTTGTCATTGACATGCAATAAAACTACATTGATTTATCCCTGAAGTATCCGAAAATTCAGATGTGCTATGTGGTATAATATGATCACTATTCAGTACAAATTAGAGCTTTTTATTCTATTTCTAACTCCAGTAAATGGGGCCTGTGTGTTTAAAAAAATTTTTTTGTTTGCAATGTGTGATTACATAATGAAGGCCTAGTAATTTTTTTCATTAGCATTCATTTCACATAGCAGTTCCTTTTGGTGTCTTTGTTTCTAATTCAAGCTGTGGTTCAATGCACTAAAATTGCATTCCTTAAAAAGAAGCTCTATAGCAGACTCTTCTTTTTTAAATTATAGTTGGCTCCACCCCTCTATTTCTGACCGGCCTGTGCCTGAGGCAGCTCGTCTAATCTGGCATCAGGGGATTCTGCTCCCGTTTCACAGGTGTGTTAACGGAGCTCTGTTATCAAACAGACCCCGCAACCCAGGGGCTCAGCCCTCGTAGAGAGCCAGTCTGGTGCAGAGGTATCAACGGCATGGGTGAGGTATCTGTGATGTAGGTGTCTACGCCACAGCTAGATGCATGAACTCAATTTTTTTAGACTCTCTGGGTCTTGCTTTCCTCATCTGTAAAAACGAAATGTTAAGTCCTAGATTAGAAACAGTGCCTGGTACATGGTGGTACTCAATTAATTATCTTATTATGCACAGGGCCCATGTGAAAGCCTGTTGGGTGCTGACTTCATTCCCAGAGTTAAGCCACATCTACCGAAGCTGGAGCCCCAAGCCTCAGAGACAAACCCCAAAAATCTGAATACGGGTCAACATAGTGGGGGCTAGTGCAGTCCACAGAGGGAGTAATGACAAGCCACAAGAAACGGGCCAGGGGAACACACTGCAGAAGACTAAAATGCTGGAAAGAATGTCTGCTGGAGAAGTAGGAAACAGACTTGGCCATTTGCAGGCCGGGCAACCGCAGCCTAGGGATAACCTACCTTGCCCTGAGTAAGTGTGGCCAGGCTACAGCCAGGTTGCAAGGGGGACAGAAAAACACACGATCATGACCAAGGACAAAAACAGACATGGCGGCCACGCCCCTGCTGGCCAGAGAAGACTGAACATTTCTCTGCCTGGAGAAGGACCCATGGTCAAGGCTAAATTTGAACTTCTGCAGTACATGTGTAACTAGTTGAAAAGCTTAATTGAGCAGTTTGGTAAACTCCTTTAGCAGTTTACCTATGGTATTTAATAAGCCATTTTCAAGCAAATCCTTTTTGGCTAAAGGCTCCAAGTAAGAATCCTAATGGAAGAGGGTTCATATAATATATACCCACATCCACACAGATTAGAGAAACCTTCTGGAGTAGACACCAGTGTGTGAGGCAGGGCTGGCTGCGCTTGGTTCTATCCGATGACATTCCCAACCAGATGAATGTTGCAGAAGGATCGGAGAGTCCGGAATCAAATCCAGACTCCGTAGCCTGGCCCTGGGCATGTTACATCTCTGATGTGGCCTCTCCTCAGGGAGGGGTGGATGATTATAACCGATTACCGGACCATTGGGAGAAATGTACAAAGTGCTGCATGAAGCGCTTAGCAGACCCACAGTAGCTGTTTGGCTGAAGCAGAGAATTAAAAAACCAGAAGGTAACGAGAAACAGAAACAGAAAGGTGGGTCGAGCAGAAGGGCCTCTGCTGGTGAGGCCACACTGTGCCTAGGATGCCGAGACAGAGCGAGACCGGGGCGACCTCCGGAGCCAGGGCTCATACCAAACCCCATTAGATGGGAAGAGAAAACAATGTTCTAGAGACGGTGGCGGCGGCTGAGCAACACTGTGAATGTTTTTAATTTCCCTGAACTGTCCACTTAAAAATGGTTAAAATTATAAATTTTGTCATGTATATTTTACTGCAATAAAAAAAAAGGCCAAGTTACAAAAAAGTTCGGAAACAAAACAATACCCCCCAAACCCGGCCTTCAGGCCACTTTAGACACCCAAACAAAAACAGTGGAAAGGAAAGGCGGAATCGCCTTCCGTCTGCGGGCTTGTCCAGGGGGGGCGGGGTCAGCGCACCAAGGCCCCACACTGAAGGCCCGCGAATCACGATCTCCCCGGCGTGGGGCCGACGGTTACCCAGGACGTCCATTTAACGCCAGCTCCCAGGAGACATGAAAACCAAAAACCACCACGACCATGACACCAAGAATGATCTTGAGATTCTTACGCAGGACCATTCATCTTTCCAGGTGGTTATCTCCCGAAAGTAAATTCTGATCACAATTCAGATGAAAAAAATGAAACTTCCAAGGACCTCCTCCTCTCCCCCTCACTGTTCCCATCTGGGGACACTGGTGCAGCTGTCCTGTTTAGAAAACCCTTGCCTTTGAGAGGAAAGCCTCTAACTTTCACTCCTGCACAGGTTGTAGAAAGAGTAGCTTAGACAATCCGCCTCCTGCTTCTCCATAGAAAAACAAGCCCTGGCTGGAGACTCTGGTCAGTGTCTCTAACCCCCTTTGCCACGACATCTTTGATCTCATTCGTGTCCCAAGAAGAGCACGCCAAGCTGGCACCTCCATGCCAAGGGAGTAAAGGGCTGTCTCTGTGCATCAGGGACCTGTGGCTGCAAACGCTCATGGCCTGGACCTGACCACACTGAGGCCCAGCAGCATTTCCCAGCTGATCATCGCCCCCCGCCTTCCCAGTCACTGAAAGCCCCTAGAAGCTGGACAGAGTGAGCTGGTGATCCGGAACGCAAGGGGAGCCTCCAAGCAGGAGGACCCTCTTGCCATCCACCAACACGCTTTGCGCACTGTGCTCTGTGCATGTCACCGATCCCGCCTTCGATGCGTCCTCTCTCCTCTCTGCCTGTCCAGAGTCTGCCCATTCTTCTAGGTCCAGCTCAAATCCCACCTCCTCTGTGAAGCCACAAGAAATACTCCTGATACTTCTTGTCTATAAACTCTAACAGCATTGGTTATCTTTTCAGCTCATCCCTCTGACTGAAGGGACCAGATCCCCTGGGACCCTGAGCTGGCACAGTAAGCACTGATGCTAATTAGGTGAGAGAGTCTGTCTTGGCCCTCTGGGGAGTTTTGGTCTAAGGCTGACATGCAGACAAGGACCAACAAGGGGAAGGAGGACCCCAGACTACAGAACTCAAGAGCAAACTCAACAGATCAAGCTACCATGACTGACATGGTGAGCTTTCACCATGGTGCCTTTACACACCGATGTGCTCACCTGAGAAGGACTGGCAGGTAATTATTCCCATTTCCCTGGAAGGAGAAGAAATTTAGATTTACAGGGTGATGCCTGAGGACACATGACTGGTTACAGAATTGGACCCTGATCTCAGCATTCGGAGGGGCAGGCCGAGGAATAGTTGAGGACATGCCCCTGGGGGCAGGCTGCCTGAGTTCAAATTCCAGCTCAATCTCTTAATAGCTGTATGACCTTCAGCAAGTTACTCTACCTCTAGGAGCCTCATCTGTAAAACGGGGAGAATGATAACAACAGTACAATACTCATCCCACAAGGCTGAATAAGGATGGAGTTTCTCCGTGCCACGCTCTCAGCCATGCCTGGCACGGTCTGTGCATCCAGCCTCAAGATGCCGTGGGAAGAGAGTCCCTGAAGTTCTGTGTGTGATCAGGGTGGGGCTGCAGGAAGTTGATCTCCTTCCACACGGCACCACCAGCCGGACCTTACAAACCAGTGCAGAGGGTGTGCACTGATGTGGATTCAATGTGGCAAAGCTGCATGCATTTGCCAGGAGAACTGAGGCCAGCTACAAATCCTGGAGCTCAACACTGAGCAATCGCTAGGGTAAAGAAAGTGAAATAAACTAATTGCCCAGGGAATAGGAGATATTCCTCTTGTCTGCACTGTTAACTGAGCCATTGCAGCCACCTTGCTACTTCGCCCATGCTACTGTGAGGTTAAAAGGGAGTTAAGGAAGCTGGCTGGCCAGAAATGCAAATATAGTCTAGGGAGTTCCCAGAGCTGGTCCCACCAGGCCTTGGTATACCCACAGTATGTGTGCTAAGTCTCGCCCTTCTCACCTTTCCCCTAAGCCCAGCAGGGCACAGAGCTGCACAGGCCCAGCAGAGCGCTAAGGGCCCAAGGGCTGGGTGCTGAGCCAATCCAGCCTCACTGCCGGAGGTCTCTTGCATAAGGAACAGTTCCCTCCCTCCCATGAGCTCTCCAGCCCAGCCACACGTTTTCCAGCCCCTGGGCAGGGCACTTTTGCCATGTGTATAAGGGGTCTTCAGCCCAGGTTCGGTGGGAACAGAGGCTCGTGGACTCTCAACTACTGGTGTCTGTTCCAACCTCCGTGCATCTCCTGGAAAGGCCTGGAACATCACCCAGGATCAGGCTCTGCCCCTGTCCATGCCTCCCTTGGCCAGCCCAGCCTGGATGTGTCAACCAGCAGGCCAGGTAAGAAACCCTGCTGACGTCCAGGGAAAGCCAGGGCTGGGAGCCTAAACAAAATGATGAAGGGAATGCACTGTCTCCAGAGGAATCTGTCACAAAACAAAATTCTATATTCCTCAAGCTAGGAGAAGCCCTGCATGTAAATTTGCCCACCAGACAGTGATCTCTCGAGTCACCCCAGGCAGACGAGGGCCTCCAGGAACCCATTCCCAACAATGGCCTGCCTTCAAGGGGGTCGTCCTAGGTTCAACCCAGTCCATATGTCCACAGCGACTTAATCTGAAAGGGCAGAGTGGGCACCAGACAAGCATGAATCAGACCTGAGGCCAGGCTGGTTTGAACAAGGTGCAGCACCTTAGCCTCAACCACGGACTCATTTTTCATGCAGATGAAGTCATGCTAAATTGGCCATTGAGAGCAGCTTCCAGAGGGAAACTAAGACCCAAAAGGTCACTGCTGAGTCCTAGAAGAGGGCAATTGAGCAGGGGGCCAGCATAGTGCAATGCTGAAGGTATGGGCACTGACGTAGCTAAACTGCCTGGGTTCAAATCCCGTTTCTTCCATTTACTGACCTGATGATTAACGGACATCTCTGATATTTGCGTCTCTGTTCCTCTATTAATTTTTCTATAAGATGGGAAGAATAGCAGGTGCCTACTAGGTTGGGTTGTGGTGAGTCTTAAACAAGCAAACACCTGTCTGCCACTTAATGTGTACGAGGTATCGGGTGTCCTGAGAATGACCAGTGTGCCCGGGACATCCTGGCTTATGCCTGTTGTCCCAGCATTGTTATTAATACTCTCCTTTTCACTCTCAGAAGTGCATGGGTCACACAATAAATTCTAAGGCTGACGGGCTCCTGTCCTTTTTTCTGTCCACCTGGTTATCTCCCTGTTTCGTGTTGCCTCTCTGAGTATCGGGGAGCCAGGTTCCCAAAGCACAGGTCCCCAGGATAGTTCTACCCATACCACTGAGATATCTGTGCCACAAACTCAGCTTTTCCTTTTTCTCTTCACCTTGTCTCTCCCTGTCCTTCCTCTTCTGCACAGCCATCCTCCCTCTCTGGGTCTTCCCCGTCAGTGCCCCTGGGGGCCAGGAGGGCACACAGGGTGCCTTGTGTGCACTGACCCTGCACACTTGGGCGGGACACTTTCTGGCTCTCTAACTAAACCATGCCTCTTACCAAACTTCTCTTAGAGAAAGGAAACGATTTGAGATATCAAAGAAATTACCTGGCCAGTAGACAAATGCGTAGAAATAATGTGGCATTTTGGGTATATGTGTGAGTCTGTGTTTAAGAGGGGAAAAAAAGAGAGTAAGAGTTTGCTGTGGTCCCTTGAATGCCGGAACCTATCTATAAAAACCGCCCCCAGGGCTACTTTACGGGAGAGGCTAGAGGCTGCTCTCCAAGCAGCTGCCTCCCCACATGGCAGAGGTGGGAGCGAAACCTAGGAGTCGGGAACCCAAGGGTTTGGTCCCCTCTCTGCCACTCGCTAACCATTGGTGAAGGACCATGATGTTCTGAAGCCCCAGTTTCTCCATCGACCCTAGATCACTGGGTGCTCTGATACCGTAAGAGGCCGCGGCCCTGTTCTTAGGCTCCTGAAACTCTACTTGGGGAATTCCACAAGAGTCTGCGACCGCATCTTTAGGGCCTGCGTAGCCCTTTACAGAGGTCAAACATAGGAGGGAACCAAACCTGGGATAGTATGATAAACTGAACTAACTCCAGCGTGACGAGTCCCCTCTGCCCTGAGACAGAATACAGAATTGTTCCAGGTGGGAGAAAAGCAAGCGAGTGATGTGAATTCAGTGACTGGCTTGCCAGTTCCCAGGGGATCCCCCACCAACTGCCCTCAGCACAACTTCTCCCCACCGCCTTCCAGCATCCCAGCAGCCTACAGGCTCAAAGAGCATGCTCAGCTAATTCACAACCAGGAGGCTCGAGGCAGAGGATGCAGAACCGATGGCCATTACAGCCCCTGTCCCCATGCATGATGCCATCACAGGCTCCCACATCTCCAAATGCCCACCAAACACTGCTCCTGGGGTTCCCTGACCAGCACTGGAACCCAAATCTCCTCATCATGGTCTCCTCCTCTGCTCTGGCCTCTGACATTTATTCAGCTACCAGACTGGAACTATTCCATCTGTCTCTAGGTTCAAAACTCTGCCCCCCACTTATTCGCTGTGTGACCTTGGACAAGTTATTTAACCTCTGACTCTCAGTCTCCTCCTCTACAAACTTTGTAGAAATAATAATCTCTTCATAAGGCTTTTGGGAGGACTAAATGAGACCATGTGTGATAATGTCCCACCATGGGCCCTGACCCATTTCCTCCCCTGACACACATCCCTTTTAGCCATGTCTCTGATTGTGCCCCTTCCTCTCCACTCCCAACAGCCCTGTTCAGCCTCACGCGGTCACTGCAATCTTCTCCTTCCCAGGTTCTCCCTCCAGTCTTCTTCACTGTTAGTGCATCCAAAATATCGCCCCAAACGCCAAGTTCTCCTGCATCCAGCCCCAATAACACCGTTCCAATTCCCATCAAAATACCCCCAGGCCTAATAATGAAGCTCAAGTTCCCTACTCTAATGCCCCAGGCCTCCCACCATTCCTCACCACAGTTCCCAAAATTCCAACTGTCTGATCCCAACCAACACTCCTCACCACTTCTCCACTACGTTTTCCCATGTCCCTAGACAGACCCCATCTCCAAGACTCTGCTCAGGCATCCCTCCCCAGAAATGTCTGGACCCAGGTTCCTCCTCAGGGCACAGCCTAAGTACCACCTCCAGAATGCCATCCCGATCACTCCTTCCGGAAGCGACCTCCGTCCTCCAAAGTCTCCAGACTCATGGTGTTCATCACTCTTACAGTAGAATACTGAGAGGTGAAGGGACCACAGGTCATCTCTGAAGCACCCCAGTTATCATTCAAAAATATGCAGACAGTAGCTCTTACAGGCAAACGCTACCCACAGAGGTCATGCATGGTGATTTTACCTAAAAAGGGACATGAACCCTGGCCCCTCACTCTAAAATTCTGACTCTATAAGGAATAAGCTGTCCTATTGCATATCCCTAAGCCCATATCCTTGATAAAAAGATTCTCTGCTGTGGGTGGCTTCTTGCAGAGACACAGAACTCACTACCTCATGAGTGAGGTTCCTCCTTTTAACTCTATCACCCCTGGGGACTTCCACCCATGGGCTCTTTCTGCCCTCTGAGGTAACACAAAACTAATTCATTTGGGATTCCTGGTAACCTCAGAGCCAAACACAGGGCAGGTTCCCAACAAGTTCATTGTAAGTGGACGATATACGGATTTAGAGGGCTTTCCTACGTGTTCAGGTATATTCACCACATCCCTGAGCATACATACACATGCAGATACATGCACACACATGCACAGATACACACTCACACACCTGGGCCAGAGTCAGCAGGGCTGGCTGAGTCATGCCCAGACCACAGCAGCAGTGCAGCCAGGGAGGAAGTGCAGCCCCAGCAGCAGCCCATTTCCTGACCTGCTTCCTGTGCTCTCTCTGGGAGGCTCTCTCTCTCTTTTGAATTCTGTCTCTCCCAGGTATTTGTTTCTACACAGGGCGACAGCCATGCTGCTGTCCTGACTCACGTGGTAAGCGCTCCCAGCCACACCGACCTGCAGGTGAGGAGTTCTGGTTTCTAGACCTGTGACCCTGGGCCAGTCACTTCACTTTGTAAAACGAAGAGGCTGGATTAGCCAAAGGATCGCTCAGGTTCCTTCCTGAACACAGCCCTCCTCCAGATCCCCCCAGGATTCTCAGTGACAGGGCGACCTACGGGAAGGGAGCAGGGGCCGGGCCAAGCCCGGCCCGGCCCTGAGTCAGGGTTGGGGCCCCAGCTGTTCCCGACCGACCTGAGCGCACAGCCTCCAACCGGCCCTCCCAGGAGCCCCATGTGCTGCACACACACATGCTCACTTGGCTGCCTCGGGGGAAGCGGGCAGGAAGCGCCGTCCTCCGGGCCTGCGCGGCACCGGGCACAGGGGGCCGGGAAGACACCCACCCCGTGACCGTCCTCCACCGTACCTCGGGAGTCACCGCCTTCCCTCCTAGCTGCCAGCGCTACCGCTCGGCTCACAGCTGTCAGGTAGCCGCCTGTCCTGCGGGCTGCTCCGCCTGACTCTCCCCGCCCGGAACCAAGCGGGCTGGACTGGCCTCCTGCGGTGCAGAAGTGGAGGCGGCGCCCGGGAGCCCGCTCTGCCGGCCGCCGCCCCCTGGGCGCCCTCCGGAATCTGCACACGCCGCGCAGTGGGGTCTGGGCCGACGGGAGGAGACCGCAGTTGCCCAAGGAGCCTGGGCGGTGAGGGCGGGGATGCGGCTGACTTAGCCTACTACCTAACTGGTCGGACTCTTTGGGCCCCTCTGTTCCCGAGTCCCCCTGGTCCCCAGGCCCCTTGCCCTGCTTCCAGAATGTTAACAAGTTGCAGAGCCCGGCATTTCTTCAACGGAGGGGAATCAGTCTGGAACCTTGAGGGCCCGCTGGAAAGAGGTACGGGTAGACATCCCAGAACCTACAACAACCAGGTCCACTCCAGCTGTTAACTCTGGGGATTTTGTCCTTCTTACACTTTTCTGCCTCTTCTATATGTTCTTCCGTTGGCATGAATGCTTGTGTAATAAAAAGCATCCAATACATATGTTTAATAAAGTTTTAAATAAATCGTCAAAGGCCTTCCAAGATGGTCAGGCTAAAGGATAGCCCACAACCTGCGCCACGAGGCCCTTCACACGCACTCTCTGGCCACAAACTAACTGTCCAGCCTCACCCCGTGTCCCCCAAACGCACATGCACTCCTGCTCTAGGAACACAGGCTGCTGCCAAATGCCAGCTTCTGGGGGTTCTTGCTTTGCCCGGAATGCCCTTCCCCTTTCTTCCCTGCCTTTTGAAATACTCCTCATCCACCCAGGCCCCACCGAAGTGTCCCATTCTCAGTGAATCCATCCCCAGACACTGGCCCCAACGGAAGAGCCCAGCGCCCTCTTGGTGAACCTGCATTCTCATGCTGGTATATAGAATAGTAGGTACCCTTCCTCTCCCTCTTCCTCTCCTCATCCCTCCACACTAAGCCCTATTCCTGGAGGGACAGAAATAAACACCTTAAGCAGCTGACATAAATCTATGTGGTGCCCTTTCCTGTCCTTGAAGCCCAAGTAGCTACCAGTCCACAACCTCCCTCAACCCCACCCACCCCAGGAGAAGGGTCGCACCACACCCTCTCCCACCAGAGTTTCAGGAGACTGTCCAGTCCCCAGCCTTCCTTCTAATGCCACAGCCCTATGCATCGGTCTTTTCCCATTCCTGTTCTGGCGAACCTTTGCTTGCATTGGTCCCAAGGTCAGGGTGGGTTGTCTTGCTGTTGCCACACGCACAAGTTTGAGGTCCGGCCTTCTCGGTAGCAAAGCAGGCTGCACTGGATGGCTTGCCCTTCTCCCACTGCCATGTGAGAAAAGGAGCACCTTTCCTATCAAAAGCTGAGAAATGGGAAAGATCTTAGAGATTATCTGATGCAAAACCTACCCACTCCCATTTTACAGAGGGGAAAACTGAGGCTGGAGAGGTCGAGTGGCATCAGTGTATCTACCATTGCTACTGTTGTTAAATATTATTCATACTGTTTTCTTGCAGGGTTAGATTGTCTTTCTCTTCTGAAGCAATTCCACATGTTGGTGGTGCTCGTTTACCCTTCACAGTCCCAGGACGGATTGCAGTATTTATGGTTAAGTACTCACTTCGAAGGGCTCCACGCTGTCAGCTATGACCTTGGTGAGTAGCTGAACTTTTCTTTGTAAGTAAAATGTGGGTAGTAACAGTCCCTGCATCATAGGGTTGCTCTCGGGCTCTAGGTAGGTATGTATCTTTAAAGGGTTTAGAACAGTAACTGGTACATAAAAATGCCAAATGCGTTCAATGTTTTTTATATTTTTGTTATTATTCATTGTATTTTTTCACAGGTGAGGTAAAGAGGGTTGGAAAGGCTGAGACTCATCCAAGCCATGACTGCTGCCAGGGGCTGGCTTTCTCTCCAAACTCCACGCACTTTGCCTCTGACGCCGTTCTGCGTCCTGTCTACTCCCATCATGAGAGGGACACCGCTCCACCGTCTCTCCGGCGCTAACTACCCCCGCCTCATAGGGCGGGAAAGCAGCCATCCTTTAGGCCAGCAATCTTCAACTTTTGCATCTCATGGCACACATAAGTTAATTACTAAAATTCTGTGGCACACCAAAAAATGTATATATTTTTGCCAATCTGACAAAAAAGTAGGTATAATTTTGATTCGTTCACACTGGATGGCTATTATTGTGATGGCTGTTGTCATTTTTTTTACCTGACAATCTAAGGGAAGAGAGGCTAGTGCCCCTGACTAAATAGCCGGGCATTGCATGTTTTAAAATTTTTTGTGTCACACCTGTTGAAAACCGCTGCCTTAGGCTATCTCAGTACACCTAGAAGTTTCACACTACAAACACTAACTGCATCGTTTAGGTTTTATGGTGACATCTTTGACGTACCTTGTGACTTCCTTCAGTATCACAGAATCACTGCATGTAAGAGCCGGAAGGTCAGCTGTGCCTCTCTCGCTCTCTGCCCACAGCAGAGAAGAAGAGGTGGACAAAGGCGACTCTTCTCATGCATGGATGTGGGAAGCTGAGGCAGAGCAGGCCCTCACGGATGGCCCCACCCTAGGTAGGCAGCCTGACGCTCAGGAAGGATAGGGATCCCTACTTCTTCTTTCCCTAGGACCCCATGACTCCTAATCCAGAGTTGCCGGGGAAACCCAGACGCATTCATTGAAAGAGTATTTACTGAGCAACCACAAGGTGATGAATAAAAAGCTACGCAGGGTTGGCTTCCTGGCACTAACACATGGAGCTGAACTCTAGAAGAGTCTCGTGCTTGATTTAATGCCCTGCTGTCAGCTCCTTGAAATTCTTAATAATTTTTGAACAAGGGGCCCAGCATTTTTATTTTGCACTAGTTCCTGCAATTTGTACAGCTGGTTCTGCACCTAGGTCTTCCCCAGAGCTCCTGGGTTTCTAGGGGGTCAGTCAGGGAGCTGATGGTTGCTGTGACAGAGGCGGGGGAACTGAGGAGTACAGGGCAGGAACACGGCCAGTACTCAGCTCACTCGGGCCACCTTCCCCAGCTACGTTAGCCTACCCTGCCACCAGCTGCTCGCCACAGTGCTCTGTGCTGGGGCAGTGGCCTTGATTAGACGCCAAAGCTTATAGTCCCAAATAGCTGCTGCAAGCCCCAAGACCTGGCAGACTACTGCCGTTTTGGCAATACCAGGAAATTGGTGTCATTAAAGCCCTAAACCTTCCTCATGTCCCCCGCCCACACCTCATCTTTCACCCAGACTCCCACTGGCCTTTGGCCCCCTCTGCCTTTCCAGACCCAGCTGACATCAGGAAAAGAGTAAATAAAGTCACCCACACTGAAAAGCAAGTGGCAGGTAAAATCTAATGGACACTCTTCCACCAAAGGGCACTTGTGTTTTATTAGGGACATTTTTGTATTCTCCTGGCCTACATGCCTGACATGTGATAGGCATCTAATTCATGACAGTTGAGTATGAAGGGTAAATGCCTACGATGGTGCCTGGAATAAGCAATTCAAAGTTCACTGGCCCAAGAACAGGGAATTTTGTGGTGTTTCATTTTGTTTTCATTTTTTGTTTTGGAATAATGCGGGAAATCTCAACACAATGGTTTGGGAGTAAGTGGGAAGTAAGGGAATGGAGGAATAGGATGGAGTGCTCTCAAGGGGTTTGGCTGGGGAGGGAAGGACAGAGTGTGGGAGGTAAAGGAAGAAGAGAAGCACAGAGGAGCCTTGAAAATGTTTGTAGACTGAGGTTAAGAATATGATGGCGAGAGAAGGGATGGGGAGTGAGGAGGGTCAAAGGCTCTGGTTCAAGAAGAAGCAAGAGGGCACTCACCAGTGTGGCTCAGTAGGTTGGGCGTCACTCTGCAAAGCAAAATGTTGCAGGTTCGATTCCCAGTGGTCAGGGCAAGTGCCTGGGTTGCAGGCTCAGTCCCTGAAACAGGAGGAGGAAGATAAAGATGAGTGAGGAGGAAGATAAAGATGGGTGAGAATGAAGAGTGAGACATGGGAGGAAAGCGGATGGAGTTCCTAGATTATGGGTCCTGTTTTCTCTACAACACAAGAAAATAGGTAACAGCTGGAGTGTCTGGATAGACGAGTGTGTGGGCGGGTGGCATTTAGACACCTGTGCTATGAGCTGCTGCCTCTCCTCTGAGGTGGGTGATGGGGGCCCACCCAATAGGAGAGAGTAGCAAGTAGGCTGGGAGGGTGCAGAGACCCTTGCAGGAGGTGTGCTTCCTAAGTCACCTTTATGCTCGGTAGCACCCTTCCTCCTGGTATTTCTGACTGTTTTCTTACTCACAGGCTGGCCTCGACTGCAATTGAAGGCCTGTTTCTCTTTTACTATTCCCAGGGGACTCATAAAAACATTCACTGTTCCAGTACAGGAATTCCTCTGCTGTCCCTTCTTCCTTTTCATGAGTGGCTCCGATTACAGAGTTTCCAACAGGTGGAGGCCAAGAAAACAAACAGGCCTTTCAATATTGACTCTCCCAGGCTCCATCCAGTGGGCAGCACCTGCCCCACCTCCCAGGGCCTCACCAGCAAAGGCCAAATCAAACAGCTGCCCCGGGCTGAAAGGCTGGCCACTCTGCTCTGGAGGGAGATTGCCCTGTAGCCTCACCTGTCATCTTTCTCCCCCCTGAATGTGTAGGCTGGGGTGGGAAGAAAGCATTTTTTTTCTTATGAGATCACAGGGACCAGTAGCTGTTATCGACAAATAAGGCTAGAATGTAGGAGAAATAAAGCCTCCTTGAGGATATTTATGAAAGCTATGAACTTCCTCTACAGGACACATAGACCTGGAGTCCTTCAGAGGCAGGACAAGGCAGAGCAATGATCTACTCTTGCTCCAGCAGCAACAATGGTCTTCACCATTCAGATGGAGTCATAGAGTTACGGAGCTGGAAGAGACTGAAAGTCATAGAACCATGTATTACAGATGAGGTGACGACAGTCCAGGGTGATAGGTGTAAATGATGTGACTACTCTTGGCCTTTAATGCAGGATTTCATTCCATCCTCACCTCCCTACCAGTGGCCTCTGAGAGACCAAGTACTAGATGCCACATGGTAAGGGATATTGTTTTTTCTGAATCCCATGTTTATAGAGCAGAGAAAGAAAAGGCTCCATATAACCATGGATGTCTCCTAAAGGACAGTAAAAGCTGTATCATAACTTTTGCTAAAAAAAATTTGAAGACCCTACAATGAGTATGTGTTGCCCAAAAAGTACAGAAAAATAGAGGTAAAGTTAGTTCCTCTAGGAATGATGAAACTAACATTTCGTATCTACTATTTTCCTATTAATAGAACGTTTGAGAAAGGAAAGTAATTTTGCGTTGTCAGGCATGTATATGCGTGTATACAAGACCCGACCACAGTACCCTGGCCATCAGTGTAATAAATAAGGAAACAGGAAACACAGGACAGAAAAACAGAGGGTGCCATAAGCCAAAGAAGGTGTTCAGGCCTAGAGTTTGCGGGGCCCAATGAGCTCCTGAGAGTGGTGAGAACGAAGGGAAGCTGCTGCCTGTCACCTCATGGGATGGCTCCATATCTTCTTATTCTTCTACCATGAAAAGTTCATCAAGAAACATCACCATTTTTGGAAGTTGCTTTGTTTTGGTAAAGGAAAAATCTTTTGGTTTTTCTAAGCTTGAGTTTGCTCTCAAGCAATAATAGATTTTGTTTTATTTTATTTTCGGTATATTTATTGAGTATGCTACTACAGTTGTCTCATTTTCCCCGCTCTATCCCCTCCATCCTGCACCCCATCCCATCATCCCCACACCTCTTAGTCCATGTCCATGGGCTGTACATATCAGTTCTTTGGCTTCTTAATTTCCCATGCTACTCCCAGCCTCCCCTGACCACATTTTTTGTTTTGTTTTGTTTTGTTTTTGTCAACATTTTCCCACCACCACTAACAATAATAGATTTTAGACATCGAAAATTATACTAGTTAACAATTTGGAATTTGAGAAGGTAAAAGTTAAATGACCTATTTAAAAAATATACAGCCATCTCTTGACCCATTAGAAAGCAAAAACAATCAAAGCAGCAACTGTATAACATTATTTTTAGGACAAAAATCCAGAGGCTATAAAATAGCTAATTGACTAGAAATAAAATATCAGAATTATAATAGAGCTTTGCTACTACTGATTCAAGAAGGTGAAAGTCCTCTTAAGTTTGTGGCTTCCTCTGTAATGCCTCTTGCCTCCCATCATCTCCTTTCCTAACTCATCACCTTAGCTCAGGCTTCATCACCTCTCTCAAAACTGCTACCCTGACCTTCTATTCTTAGTCTCTGCTCCACCCAATGCACTCTCCACATGACTGCCAGATAAGATACATGTAAAGCACTGCTCTAGATGTGTCCATTCCCTGCACAGAAAAGCCTGCCATGAACACTCCTTCTATATTTTCTGAATAAAAGCCAAAAAACTTAACTATCTAGAAGAATTTGAATTATGGGCCTTGCCCATAGTAAGAGATTGTCAGAGCTAACCTTTTTTGACCTATCTATAGGGCAGGGCAAACACTAATTTCTGAACATATGTTCTCCCTACAAGGACCTCGGAAGCCCCAAGGTACCTAACATCATGCCTAATTCATAATAGTATATATACCTCACTTTTCCTTTCTGTCTTGGGACCTCTCATATTTGCAGGGTCTCTGGCTTTCTCATGTATGTGGGGTTCCTGTGCACACAAAATTAAATTTGAGTTTCTTTTGTCAATCTGTCTCATATTGATTTGAATATTTGGCTAGCTAGAAGAACTAGAGGTTGGAAAGGGGAATTTTTCTCCTTCCCCACACTTATCTGTAAACTGTAGTTAAGAACAAGACCTACCTGGTGAGGCTGTTGTGAGAAGTAAATGAGATCATTCAGGTAAAAGCAAACAAACAAACAAAAAAACCCCACTGTGTACAGTGCTTGGTATTAAGTCAGGGCCCACAATGTTAGGATGAGAGAGAGGGAGAGAGGCGGGGCGGGGGGCGGTAGAAGGGAGAAGAGGGGAGGGAAGGGGAGGAGAGGCCATACCTTCCTTTTCTACTGGAGTGAAAAGACCATTGCCTCATCTTAGGTGGACAGACCCACATGACCTTCCTTGAAGACAAAATTTTATGTAAAAATGACATCAAGATTATAGAAAGGATAAACTTCATTCATCTCCTTAGGTCCACTCTGTTAACTTATTAGCTGAGTTCTGAATTCTATTAGAAATATAACATTTTCAAGATGAAAAGAGCTTTGGAAATCGCCCTGCCTAACCCCCACTGCTTTTCTGCTAAGGAAACTGCAAAGGGAAGAGCTAGTCGGTAGCAGAATCCAGACTAGAAAGATTTCCCCCAGGCTCTTACCCTCCTTGAATATCACCTCTCCAGGCCTGAGAAGTACACTTGAAAACCTGGTGCTCACAGAGTCTAATTCCCAGCATAAGCACGTTGAAAAGTTGATAAACCTTTTTTTTTTTGAAAAAACAACTATAATGCTTGGTTTAAACCATCAAAAACAACCATTTCAGCACTCTGTAAATTGACTGGAGGCATGCAACATATTGAGAAGTGTTTGTTTATGAAAACTACTGAATTTTGAATAAGGTTGGCACCAATATGTGGTGTTCTTGCCTGGAGCCGTCCCCATCTGATACACCCTGTTCTTTGCTAGTTCAATCAGGGTAGGTTGTAAAAACCAACAGTTTTGTTGTCACTGGTAGAGTGATCTGACTTAATTTGGAGCAGCATCAGTTTAAATGGTGATCTCAGAAACAAGTGGACAAAGAGGGCTAGCAGCTCTGCTAGCTTGAAATTACAGAGCAAATAATGGACTGGAGAGTACCTGGGAATATCACAGGGAATTGAAGGAGATGAAGCAGCTATGGGAAGATGGATACCCTCTCACAATTCATGGGTTGACCGAGGCTGTGTGCATGTGCTGCAGAGATGGGAGCAGCCCAGGCCACCCACATACCCCTGGCCAGTGGAGCCTACCTACACATACAGGGAGATGCAAGGGCTCATTGGAAATTAGAGGCCTGGGTAGACGTAAAAACAAAAGCTTCCCACTTGAATGTGCTCCCTGTCTCACTTAAAAATCTATCAGCAGAGAGTGGAGGCCTTACTGGCTCAAGGTATTTGAGTATAACCTTTGGCCAGCCTTCAGCTGAACACTAATCCAGACAGATACAGGGGTGACTATAGGAAGCTAGGCTTAAGAACAAAAGGTAAGAAAAACAACAACAAAGACATTTTGTGGATGCACATTTCAGAGGAGGTAGACATTATGGGTTTTGTCTAGGCAAATTACTAAAGAAACACAAAAAAACAAACACTCGGGGAAATTAGGATACATGGTGCCTAAAATGCACTATGTACAATATCCAGTTTTCAAAAAAGAAATTATAAGGCAGGCAAAGCAACAGATAGTATGACTACATTCAGAAGAAAAAAAATTAGTCAATAGAAACTATCTTCACGTGTCCCTAAAATGTTGGGTTTATAAGACTAAGTCTTGAAAGTAGCTATCAGAAATATGTTTAAGGAACTAAAAATAAAACAAACACTATGTTCAAAAGCTTAAGGAAAGTGTGATAACAATGATTCAACAAATTTTTAAAATATGAAAATTACATAAATGAATCAATTCTGAAACAATGGAAGCCATAAAGCAGTGCAATGACCTAGTCAAAGTGCTGAAAACTGTCTGTCAATCAAGAATTCTATATCCAGCAAAACCATCCTTCACAAATGAAGGCAAAGTGAAGATATTCACAGATAATCGAAGACCAAGACAATGTTTTGCTAGCAGCCACACCTGATAAGAAATACTAAAGGAAGTCCTCTTAGGCTGAAAGGGAAGTGACACCAGATGATACTCAAATCCACAGTAGGAATGAAGAGTTCCAGAAATGGTAAATATGTGGGTAAATATAAGGGAACCTATAAATATATTTTCTCATTTTTTCTCATAACTTTATTAAAAGACAAAGTTTTATAAAGCAAAATTATAACACTGTATTGTTGAGTATATAACATATGTAGAAACAGCTATGATAATAAAGGAACAGAGTATCCTGGCTTCTGGCAAAGATGGAGGTGTAGGTAGATGTGCTTCACTTCCTCATACAACCAAAAGGTAACAACCAATTTAAAAACAAAAAACAACCAGAACTGCCAGAAAATCAAACTGTATGGACATCCAACAACCAAGGAGTTAGAGAGGAAACATTCATCCAGACTGGTAGGAGGGGAAGATATAGGAAGTCGGGGTGGTGAGGACACCTGGCAAGGCTGCAGCTGGTGGACTGGGGCAGGTGAGGCGGAGGCTGGTGGACCTGGTGGTCCCATATTCGCATGCGGATAAACCAGGGGGAAAACTGGGGAGCAAGACATATGCACAACCCAGGGTCCAGCACAGGAAACTAAAGCCTCAAAACCTCTGTCTATAAAAACCTGTGGGGGTTGTGGCAGCGGAAGAAACTCCCAGTCTCACAGGAGAGTCTGTTGGAGGGGCCCATGGGACCCTAGAATGTACACAAGCCTTCCTACATGGGAATCAGCACCTGAAAGGGCACAATCTGCTTGTGGAAAGTGAGGGAAGGGAGTGAAAGCAGGGTGAGAGCCAAGTGAGCAGCATTATTCCCTCTCTGGCCCCTCCCCCACATACGGCAGCACAGCACAGCAAAGTGGGTTGCCCCGCCCTGGGGAATACCTAAGGCTCCAACCCTTACAACATAACAGGTGTGCTGAGACAAAGAAATTGGTCCAAATGAAAGAACAGATCAAAACTTCAGAAAAAGAACCAAGCAAAAGGAGATACCCAACCTATCAGATGCAGAGTTCAAAACACTGGAAATCAGGATGCTCACAGAAAGGATTGAGCATGGACACAAAATAGAGGAAAAAGTGAATGCTATGCAAAGTGAAATAAAGAAAAATACACAGGGAATCAACAGTGATGGGAAGGAAACTGGGACTCAACTCAATGATTTGGAACAGAAGGAAGAAATAAACATTGAACTGGAATAGAATGAAGAAACAAGAATTCAAAAAAATGAGGAGAGGTTCAGGAACCTCTGGAACAACTTTAAATGTTCCAACATCTGAATCATAGGGGTCCCAGAAGGAAAAGAGGAAGGGCAAGAAATTGGAAACTTTTTCAAAAAATAATGAAGGAAAACTTCCCCAATCTGCAAAGGAACTAGACCTGCAAGTCCAGGAAGCACAGAGAGTCCCCAAAAAGTTGGATCCAAGGAGAAACACACCAAGACACATCATAATTACATAACTCAAGATTAAAGATAAGGAGAGAATCTTAAAAGCAGCAAGAGAAAAGAAGACAGTTACCTATAAAGCAGTTCCCATAAGACTCTCAGCTGATTTTTCCAAAGAAACCTTATGGGCAAGAAGGACCTGGAAAGAAGTATTCAAAGTCATGAAAAGCGAGGACCTACAACCCAGATTACTCTGTCCAGTAAAGCTATCATTTAGAATGGAAAGGCAGATAAAGTGCTTCCCAGATAAGGTCAAGTTAAAGGAGTTCATCATCACCAAGCCCTTATTATATGAAACATTAAAGGAACTTATCTCAGAAAAAAAAGATCAAAACTATGAACAGTAAAATCACAACAAACTCACAACTATCAACAACTAAACCTAAAAAAACAAAAACAAAAACAAACTGAGCAAACTAGAACAGGAACAGAATCACAGAAATTGAGATCACATGGAGGGTTATCAGTGGGGAGTGGGAGGAAGAAGAGTCGGGGAACAAGGTACAGGGAATAAGAAGCATAAATGGCAGGTACAAAATAGACAGCGGGAGGTTAAGAATGGTACAGCAAAGGGAGAAGCCAAAGAACTTATATGTACGACCCATGGACAAGAACTAAGGATGGGGCATGCTGGAAGGACAGGGGGTGAAGGGTGGAAGGGGACGAAGGGGAGAAATAAATGGGACAACTGTAATACCATAATCAATAAAGTATACTTAAAAATAAATAATAGAACAAAGAAGGGGAGAGGAAAAGATATACTGGAACCAAATTTCTAGAATAAACTCAGTATTATTATGAATTAAATTGTTCTAAGTTGAGATGCCTATTGTATTACTTAGAGCAACCACTAAGAAAATAAAAATATAACAATAAAATCAACAGAGGAATTAAAATGATACATTAAATTATTTATTTAACACAAACAAGGAGGTAATGGAGGAGAGGAATAAAAGAGAGAAAAATAGGAAACACATAGTAAAATCGCAGATGTAAATTCAACCATATCAGTAACTATGCTAAATATAAATAGACTACTCTGATATTACGATTTATAATAAATTTTCATTTGACCTTGTGCAGGGTTCCTGATTCAGAGTTTACAAAACCCTTAGAATTTCTTAAGTAATCAGAGCAATGGAAGCATTTATTTTTTTGTTATAATATTTGGCCTCTTATCCTCAGTTCCTGAAATTGCTTTAGAGCCATAAAAGTGAAACGGGTATCTTGTTATTCATAACAAACCCCTTTCCACCACAGATGGGTTTTTGTAAATGAGGGGACTTTTGGAAATCCCCTAAAGATAGGGGAGCTAGTGGCCATGGAAACCAATGGTAATTAGGAGTTTAGACTTTCAGTCCCACCCCCTCATTTCCAGGGATGAGGGTGGGGGCTGGAGAATTAATCATCAATGGCCAGTGAGTTCATTAATCATGCCTGTGTGATGAAGCCTCCAAAAAAAAAAAAAAAAACCAAACCCAAAAGGACGGGGGAAATCACACACAGCGGACTTCCAGGTTAGGGAACAAGAACACTTCCACGTGCAACCATGCCAGGCCCCACCCTCCACAAGGACAGAAGGTCCTTTGTTCTCAGCTTCGCCCTATATATCTGTTGATTTGTATCCTTTAATATTCTTTGTATTAACTGGTCAAGTAATGAGTAAACTTGTTTCCTGAGTTCTATGAGCTGTTCTAGCAAAGTACTTGAACCCAAGGAGGAGAGTGTGGTAACCTCTGATTTTACAGCCAGTCAGTCAGAAGCACAGGCGACAATCTACACTTGTGATTGGCATCTGCAGTGAGCGCGGTCTCATGGGCTGGGGCACTTAACCTGTGCAGTCTGATGCTATCTCTGGGTATCCTGTCAGGATTCGGTCGAATTTAGGACACCCAGCTGGCGTTGGAGAATTGCTTGGTGATGTGGGTAAAAAATCCCACACATCAGAATTGGGTGCAGAATTGTAACTAAACATTCCACTTTGTTGATGTAAGAAACATCCAAACCTGTAGAGAATTTTTATGTTTATTTGAGCCAAACTGATGACAATTACCGGAAAGCAAAATCTCAGTGAATTAAAAAAAAACATTCAGGAAACTGGCAGTTTTACCATTTATTTTATACATCAGAATCAAAGGGGAAGACATAAGGGCATTGCATGAAATTCATTGGTGATAGATTAGTGAGGTGGGAGAAAACCAAGCAGGGAAATCTCTGAGATTGGATAAAAAGTAAAGTGGATAGACACATATGTACTTCTTTTACACTGGTGGGTATAGAATAGTTAACAATTCACATTTACAGCACAGAGATGGTACGTGGGAGAACAAGACAACAATGAGGGGTTCACTGATCTCCTGTTCTGGTGGGAGATTATCCCCTGAAGGGTCTGGAGAAAGGGGATTACTCTGACATCCCAAAGGTATGTTATCGTGAATATAAAACACACATATACACAAACAACAATAGATAAGCTCAGTTAAGGTAAAGACTGACTTTTGTCAGGGAAGGTACCAGCCTAGGACGTGACTACCCTCCATGACTCGCCTTTAGTTAGGAAGTTTTATTTTCAGACCATCCTATGTGGTTATGTTCAGTCTCTGAGTTTGTAAGGCCACCACACAGGCCTCCCCTGAGCTTGTCAGGTTTAATATGTGGCCCTTTTTTTGCCCACAACTTGAAAGGCACAGATTGTCATGCTGAATAAAAAAGAGCATAACCAAACTATATGCTGTCAACAAGAAAAGCAGCTTAGCCCAGGCTGGTGTGGCTCAGTGGACTGAGCGCCGGCCTGCAAACCAAAGGGTCATTGGTTTGATTCACGAGTCAGAGCACATGCTTGGGTTGCAGGGCAGGTCCCCAGTAGGGGGCGCAAGAGAGGCAACCACGCATTGATGTTTCTCTCCCTTTCTTTCTCCGTCCCTCCCCCTCTGTCTAAAAATAAAATAAATACAATCTTTAGAAAAAAGAAGAAAAGCAGCTTAGGTTCAGAGAAACAGATTAAAGTAAAAGAGGAGGAATCCCAGTTTTGTCTATGACACGTAAAGAGCTTAAAAATTCATCACATCCATCCTTACATGATAAAAGCTGAACGAACTGAAAATAAATGGCTTTTCTTAGACTCCTCAGAAAATTGATGTCCCAGGGCAAAGCACCACCCTAAAATCTGTAGAGACAGGTGAATACAGAGAAATCACACCCTCAATCAGCTTACCTAGTGAAGAAGCCCCCGCAGCCATGAAATGGTAAGAGCACTTACATGGTAATTTTGATGAACTGCCGGAGGCTGAATGTGGATTTGCTTGAGAACAAGAAGCTCCTGGAGGTGTAATTTCATGGGCTTTACGTCTAGGGAACCCCACCAGATTCTCAAGGTGAGGATCCAAAAAAAACTTCCTCATGTTTCAGACAGGGGTGAGGGGAAAAGTAACTATTTGTATACACGGTCAGAGTGCTCTCTGTAATGAGATCCTTATTGACTTGAGGGGAAGGGCAGTTGGCCAGCTCCAGCTCCCTGTTGCCTTCCTGTATCACCTAAAGGAAAAGAAAAAGAGGTAAGGAAAACAAAAAACAAAAAACCTCTGAAGGTCACAGCCCAGAGACTCAGACACAATAAAAGGCTGAGATTTAATCATAAGATTATAGAATGCTTCCCTTTCCCATCACCTCACCACCACCTCAACGGGGCTCTGGTAGAATAACAGCAGATTACAAGTGAAAGAGTTGAAAAACACAAGGTCATGAGAGGTAACTGAAGCCTCTGGCACTTAAGCTACAATAAATTTTAAACACAGCCAAACTCCTAGCCAGATTAACATAAAACCTCACACTAAAGGCCTATTTGCCTCAGTTCTTATTACCTAATACATTATGCTCGCTTTCAACAAGAAGTACAAGGCATGCCAAAAGGCAAGAAAAAACAGTCTACAGAGACAAAGCAAACATCAGAATCAGACTCAGATATGAAACAGACTTTGAAATTCCAAAATGTGTAATTAAAAATAACTATGATTAATATGTTAAGGGCTCAAATGGAAAAGTAGACAACATGCAAAAACAGAAAGATAATGTGAACAGAGAGATAAGAATTCTAAGAAAGAATCAAAAGGAATGCTAAAAATCAAATATACTGTAGCATAAATGAAGAATGACTGATGGGTTCATCAGTAGGCTGTAACAACACAGCTGAGGAAAAAATCAGCAAGAATGAAGATATGACAATAGAAACTTCCCAAACTAAAATGCTGAGAGAAAGAAAGAAAGAAAGAAAGAAAGAAAGAAAGAAAGAAAGAAAGGGGAGAATATCGAAGAATTTGTGGGACAATTACAAAAGGTATAACATGTGTGTAATGGGAGTTCCAGAAAAAGAAGACAGTGGGAAAGAAGCAGAAGAAATCTGAGAAGAATGCCTAGGAATTTTTCAAAATTAATGACAGACACCAAACTACAGGAAGGTTAGAGTACACCAAGAAGCATAAATACCAAAACCTCTGTACTTAGACATATGATGTTTAAACTTCAGAAGACCAAGGCAAAGTAAGTCTTGAAAGAAGTTAGGGCAGGTTGAGGGAGGGACACCTTACCTACAGAGCAACAAGGATAAAAATTACCTTGTACTTCTCATCAGAAACCATGCAAGAAATAGAGTGAAGTGAAATAAGTTAAATGTTGGCATGGGGAGGGGGGGGCGGGGCACTCCTACCAACCTAGAATTCTGTACTCAGCAAAATATTGCTTCAAAAGTGAAGGATAAATAATTTTATTTTTTGGTGAAAACTGTGGGAATTTATTATCAGTAGGCCTGCCCTCCAAGAAATGTTTTAAAAGGAGCTCTTCACAGAGATTAAAAAATGACATATGTCAGAAACTTGAATCTACATAATCAAAGGAGGAACATCAGAGAAGGAACAAGTGGAGTAAAATCTTTTGCTTTTCTTATTCTTAATTGATCTAATAGATAACTGTTTTTTCAAAGTAATAATAGTAACAATGTATTGGGTGATTATTGAATATCGGTAAGTGAATAAGGGCAATATTTAAAGGAACAGGAGGGAGGAATTGAGAATTACAAATATAGATGTATTTGAAAGTGGACTTATGTTAGTTGTAAACATATATTGTAAATTCTACAATAACCACCAAAATATTTTTAAAAGATGTATGATTCATGTTAAGAGAGGAGGGAAGTGGAATTATATAAAGTGCTCAATAAAAACCACAAAAGTCAGGAAAAGAGGAAAAGATTTAAAAAATAAAGCAAGTGCAAAAAATAAAAGACTTTATAAATACAATATATATTAATCCAACTATATTAAAAAACACTTAAAACATTAATGGCAAATACAGAAATTAGAAGGCAGAGATTGTCACTATGAATAAAAACACAAGACCAAACTATATCAAGGTCTGGCCAGAGAAAGTCCAACCATTGTTAATATAATGAGAATGGTTTGCTTGACATCGATGTAACTTGGCAGCCAAGGAGAGTGGACTGGAGTGTGCATGTGTGAACAATGATGACTTCACTGTACTAGTCAGTGGGGGCAGTAGCTGCTGTTGAGTGAGCATGTGTATTGTGTGGCCATCACATTCAAAATGACTGAGCGAGTAGAGCAATGAATCTGCATCCAATTTTGCGTTAATCTTGAACATTCCTCTGCAGAAACTATTTGGATGATTCACAATGCCGCAGTTATAGGCAACTGGTGATTGGCAACTTCATCATGACAACTCGCCAGCTCACGCATCATGTCTCACATGATGCAGAGTTTTTTGCAAAACGTCAAATCACCCAGATGACTCAGCCCCAGTCCAGCCCAAATTTGGTGCCTTATGACTTCTGGCCTTTCCCAAAACTAAGATCACCTTTGAAAGGGAAGAGATTTCAGGTCGTCAGTGATATTCAGGAAATTATGATGGGCAGCTGATGGTGAAAAGGAGAATTGTGTGAGGTCCTACTTTGAAGGGGACTGAGAGGCATCATTGTTCTATGTACAATGTTTCTTGTATCTTGTATATTCGTAAATAAATGTCTCTATTTTTCACAGTATGTGGCTGGATACTTTCTGGACAGAACTCGTACCTTGCCTATAAGAAACCCACGTTAAATGTAAAGGCATGAGTTCATTAGATTAAAGGGGTGGAGAAAGAGATACCGTGCTAACACTAATCAAAAGAAAGCTGTAGTTGTATTAATTTCAGACAAAATGGACTGCAGAACAAGATTAATTATCAGGGATAAAGAATGGCATTACATAGTGATAAAGGGTTCAATTACCCCAGAAGCCACAATCCTTAACCTGTATGCACCTACCAACAGACTGTCAAAATATGTGAGGCAAAAACTGACAGAACTGCAAGGAGAAATAGACAAATCCACTTTTATACTTACAGACTTCAAACTCCTCTTTCAGTAATAGATGGATTCAGTAGCAAGAAGATCAATAAGGATATAGTTGGACTGAACAGCACAATTAATCAATTAGATCTAACTGGAATTTTGTAATACTTCATCCAACAAAATTAGAACGCACAATCTCGACTCATATGGAATATTTAGCAAGACATACCACATTCTGGGCCACTAAACAAACCTTAACAAATTTAAAAGAATAGAAATCATACAAAGTATGTTCTCACCACAGTGAAATTAAAGTAGAAATCAATAACAGCAAGATAACTGGAAAATCCAAAAATATTTACAGATTAAACATCACATTTCTAAATAACACATGGGGGAAAGAAGTCTGAAGAGAAACTTTAAAATATTTTGAACTAAATGAAAATGAAATGCAACTTATCAAAATTTGTGAGCTGCAGTGAAAGCAGTGCTTAGAGAGAAATTATAGCATTGAATGAATACATTAGAAAAGAAGGAAGTCCTAAAATCAATAATCTAAGTTTTCACCTTAGGAACCTAGAAGAAGAAAAACAAAATTTTAAATTCAAAGTGAGGTCTTAAGAAATGAAGACAAAAATGTTCATGGATTGGAAACTCAATGTTGTTAAGATGTTAAATGCCCCTAAATTGATTTGTAGGATCAACTTGTTAAAATTCTATCAGCCTTTTTGGTAGAAAAAATGAGTTGATACTCAAATTTATATGCAAATGCAAAAGAACTAGTGTAGCCAAGACAATTTTGTAAAAGAAGAAAAAATTTGGGTTTACACCACATAAGTACAAGACTTATTTAAAAACTTTAGTAATCAGGGCAATGTGGTATTGGCATCAAGATGGGCATATTATTATTAGAACACAATTGAGAGTCCAGAAATAAAACCATATTTATGGTTAATTGATTTTCAACCAAAGTAACAAGACAATTCAATGGAGATATGACAATCTTTACAACAATAGGGGCTGAGATAGGGAATGACTATATTCAACAAAGTAAACTTAGATCCTTAGCTCACACCACACACAAAAATGAACTCAAAATGGATCATAGCCCTAAGCGTAAGAGCTAAAACTATGAAACTTTTAGGAGAAAAATCTTTGAGAAACTTTGTGAGGTCTTTATGGTTTCAAAAGAGAAGCCATAAAAAGGGATAAATTGCACTTTCATAGAACTAAAAACCTTTGTGCTTTAAGAAACAACCTTAGCAAAATGAAAAGACCAGCCACAAGCTGGGATAAAGTATTTGCAAAATACGTATCTGATTAAGGGTTTCTATCTAGAATATAAAAGAACTTTTACAGCTCAATAATAAGCAGACAATGTGATTAAAAAATGGATAAAAGTCAAATAAACATTTCACCAAGGAAGACTTATGAATAGCTAATAAACATATGAAAAGTGCTCAACATCTTTAGTCATTAGGAAATACAAATCAAAATCATAATGCGATGCCACTACATACACACAGATGCTGTATTTAGGAGAACAGTAGTGATGAGGATATGGAAAAGCAGAACCCTCACATATTCTTGGCAGGAATAAAAATGGTATATCTATTTTGGAAAACTATTTTTTTTTAATTAAAATAAACTTACCCCAGACCCAGCAATTTTACTCTAAGGAATCTATCCAAGAAAAATGAAGATATGTTTACAAAAGACTTATAAGTGAATATTTGTGGTAGCATTATTTACAATAGTCCCAAACTGGAAATAATCCAAATATCAACAAGCTGGTGAATGGATAAACCTAATGTGGTATATCCATACAATGGAATACTATTCAGCAACAGGAAAGAACAAAATACCAGTACATGTTACAACATGGATGAACCTAAAAAAAAACCCCCAAAACACTTAAAGTAACCAGATGTAAAAACTATATATCATATAATTTCATTTATATTAAATGTTTAGAAAAGGGAAATTATAGAAACAGAAAGCTGATCAGTGATTGCCTGTGGTGGTGGGGGAGTGGGGTGGGAGTGGGTGTTGACTGCAAATAAACTTAACAGAATTTTCAGGATGATAGCAATGTTCTAAATCTGAATTGTCATGATGACTGCACAACTCTATAAATTTATTTAAAATAATTAAATTCTACAATTGCAATGGGTTAATTTTAAGATGTATAAATTATACCTCGATAAGTCTGTAAAAGAAAATCTGATGCCCGGTATTGATTCAGCAGGGGAGATGTGACCTCTGGAAGATCAAAGGCCAGAGAGACAAGCTCCTCATCTGTGTGGACAGTGACAGCCTGCTATGACAAACTCTTTCTCCCTCCTCCTGACCTACCCTGATTGACTGCAGTGCAGCCTTAGCCTAAGCCAATCTCGTTCGGCTAGCTGTCTGCTGTCCCCATGGACTCTCAGATTTCACTGCCAGGATCTCTGAAACGGGGCACCAGACTTCCAGCTACTTGCTCAATACTTTTTAGCATCGTGATATGGAATTACCTCCAAAACCAGTCCCAGTGAACGTGTATTATAAATCTAACAGATTCTGGATGACACTCTCTGCCTTACCAGCAATACCTACCAAGCTTTAAAAACATACTTGATGTTTGTCCCAGGAATGAGTGAGAGTGTGTGTGTGTGTGTCCCAGAAAACCTATGTGGAAGACGAAGACGGTGAAGATGTAATAATTTAGAGTCTGAGCTACTGAGTTTTACTTGAGCGACACATGTGTGAAGGAATGGAAGGTTGACATCATCACTTCCTGTGCTAACTTTTTTTTTTTAAGGAAAGAATTTCTTTGCGGCTGCAGCTGGTTGCCTTCAAAGAGAGATCAGACCAGTACATTTCCTGCTGCTGCCTTTCTCGTTCACTCTGGACCCCCAGTCACCAGCTGAGTGCTTCAGGGCTACAAAATTCCTTAACTGCTCATTTCATGTTTCCTTAACTATTCATTTCTTGATTCTCATTCATTTCACAACAGATGTTTGTTAAGCTCCAGTTAAGTGCAAAAGCCTGTCTTACATGCTATGGGGGATGTAGAGATAACAAAGAATGACCCCGTCCTAGAGCGTTTACAATGTAATTAGAGCAGGAGGTAGATAAGGTATGTACACAAATAAGTGAACTCTTAGGTAACCTGACGGAGATACAAACTGAGCTAACAGAGCTGTGAGGAAAGGAGGAGCTGTTTAGCCAGAACCATCGGGAAAGTCTTTATTGAAATTGGGGCCCTGGGTATGACTTTGAGTGACAGGGAGGAAGAAAGGTGGGAAATACAAGTAGCAAGAAGGGCATGTGCCTGGAGAAAGAGGATTTTAGAAATGGGAAGCACATGCGTATTTGGGAGAAAAGCATCATTTTGCTAAAACACAGAAGTCATGTCACAGAGCAGGAGCAGGTAAGTCTATAAATGCAAATTGGAGTCAAATCATGGGGCATTAAATATCAGGTAAGATTTTGGTTCATCTGCAGACAGGCCATGCTAACCTTCTTGACTCCGAAGTTATTTAAATAATGGAGACAGAGACCCAGGCTCCATCTTGACAAGATCCCTAACTCATACCCAGAGAAATTTCCAATATGATTACAAAAATATGGATGTTGTACTGAATGACTTTAGTCCCCTTCCAGTCTGAGACTGAAGTTTGGTGGTCTTTGGGAGGCCATGAACAGAAGATGAACACTTGTCTTTCAGTGCAGAGCTACGCATGGCTCAAGGCCTCTTGGAGAGGTGCCAAAGGCATGATTTGCTCAGAAGTCAGTCCCTTCAGAAGCTTAAAAAATGAGGGTGGCTTTTGCAGAACACATAGTCCCCAGTGTTTCAAATACCAGGTGGGCTGGTCACCACTGCAGCACAATGGTAGACAAACATGGGTATGCACCTGTGCTGTCTTAGGATCTGTCTGATTGTGATCAATTCCACTGTGTAGACAAAGAGTCTTAAGAAGAACCCTGGGGAGGAACAGTGAAGCCCCAGGCAGACTTTCAGAGGAGTTTGAGAAGGCTGACAAATATGCAAAATCTTTATTCTCTTTCACTCCAATTGTGGATCCCTAGACTACTTGGGCTGGCTGGTATGATGAATATAAAACACCTGCCGAGGCCGGAAGCCTTGCAACAGTAGCAGAAGGGAGAGAAGGGCTTTGTATCTCAGGAAGAGGAATGGAGAGGTGGGAGATGTCATAAGTCAGACACTGACACTTTAAAAGACCAGGTGGGATAAGAGTGAGAGGAGGCTAATAGTGTCATTAAACATACACACACACACACACACACACACATTTTCCTAAGGCAGTAACTTCACAAATCCAACAGCAACATCTGAAATCTCTGAAATGGAAAATGATGAGGTTCAGCGCTTGTGTGTGACAGCTGGAGAATTAAACAGAGCTAACGTGAAGATGAGGAAAAGCTAGCACAAAGCCCGCCAGTGGGATTCTGAAGATGTCTTCTGTGGCTGCAGTCAGAAGCAGAGTTCAAATTGAGTGGATTTAACTAACTCGCCTGGGTGCTTTTCCTAGTTCAGCCACTTGACAAGCTACATTTAACTTGGGTACTTTTTTCTTAAGCTGAACTAAATGACCACTGAAGTCCCATCTACTTCTAAAACTCTCCATTTCTTTGATTGAGTAAATTTCACTACCTGGGCTCAAAGTATAGGGTGGGGCAAAAGTCAGTTTACAGTTGCAAGTACGTGAAACACAGAATTTACTCTCGTATTATTATTTATAATTATTGTATTATTTTCCATACGAACAACTGTAAACTGATTTTTGCTCCACCCTGTATATAAAGCATCTGAAAAAGTCAAGTGGTTCAGGAGACTTAAATGTTTTGAAGCCAAAAACAAACAAACAACTTTATATTTAAAAAATGGAAAAAGTGCAGAATATTGATCAGACAGTTAAATTGAGATATCCATGTTCTGAAATTTTATTTGATTGTATCACAAATACCCCATTTCTAGAGGCAGAAGAGGAGATAAAAAATTAGAAATAGTAGAGAAAGGAAGTGGACTCAGAAATATCTTAATATATGCCAAAACTGTGAAAACATGGGTTCCAAATGAAACTGTCTATAATTTAATTCTACTTGTAAAATTTTCTTAGCCCTCTAGCCTATTCTACAGATCAAATCATGGTTTTTCTTAATCCTCTCCAGCCTCACAGCTGATCTCCAACGCAAGGAACACCCTCCATCATTCCGGTTCCTCCTCCTGAATTTGCACCGTATCAATGGTATCACCATCCACCCAGTCAAGAAATATATCTTTCACCCCTTTTCCTCGCCCCACACTCTTGCAGTCACCACGTCTTACTGATTCAACCTTCCACATGTGCATTGACGGAAACCTCCTCTGTTTCCCACCCTGACTTCTACCGATGTCATTCAAGCCTCATAACCACTCACCTGAACTATGGCCACAGCCCCTAAATGAAACACGTTCATGTATTCAAGGCATGCTTTTAGTACTGCGCTCTCTTTTAGGCCCTGATGACACTGTGGTGAGTAAAAGAAAAGTCCCTAATCTTATGGAGCTTATATTCTAGTGGGTGAGCCAGACAATAAACAATTAAATAAGACGATTATAAACTGTGTTAAGTTCTAAGAAGAAAATGAGTAAAGTGAAAGAGAAAAAGTAACTGCAGACAGAAAGATTATACAGACAGGGTGTCAAGTGGAGGAAACATGGGAGCTGAGATCCGAAGGGGGAGAAGAAGCCGGCCTTGCCCAGAGCTTCCTGAGAGGAATAAGTGCAAGCGTTGGAGGGACTGGGAGAGCCGAGGCTGGAATGCAGCGAGCAGATTTCAGCGACTCGGAGTAAGGGCGATAGGCCCGGTGCTGGAAAGCCTTTTCATCCACAGGTGGGAGTTGGGAAGTTTTCCTAAGTGCAATGGATGGGTTTTAAGCAGGGAAGTAATATAATCTGACTCATGTTTTTAGGAAATCACTCTGATTAGTGTATGGTCAGTGGATTGGGGAAGGGCATAAGGAAAGTGGAGAACTCCGTTAGGAAGTGGCTGCAGTGGTGTAGATGAGAGAGGACGGTGGCTTGGCCGAGAGTGATGGAGGGAATGGAGAGAAGTGAATGGATCCGGGATATATTCTGGTGACAGACCGGACTTAATGGATTGGTGTGGAGGCATAAAGAAGAAAGAGGGTGTCTAGCGGGGTGTGGCTTGGGTAACTAACTGGATGGATGATGATGATTTACTATGCTGGGGAAGATGAAGGAAAGAGCAGGTTTTAGACAGCCATGTGGAGGTCAAGAGGTCTTTTAGATAGGGGATGCTGTGGGTCAGGAGAGAGGTCGAGCTGAAGATATAAAATTGGGAGTCATCCCGGAATAGACCCTGTTTATAGCAGGGGGATTAGGTGAGATCAACTGACACAGCAGTGGATGGAGATATAGTTAGCGCAGGAGGAAAGAGAAGAGAAAGGGAGCACAGAGAAGGCCCAGGATACACAGGTCAGAAAAGAAGGGACAGCCAGCAAAAAGGCTTTAATCTTTACCAGCTTAATCCACCCTTCGCCCTGAGGTCAGAGTGAGCTCTCCAGCATCCTGATCTGCTCAAGACTCGCCCTGCTTGAAACACTCTGAGGCTCTCTATTACCCTCTCAGGAAAATCTAACCCCTCAGATGACATACGAGACCCTTTGCCATGTAGGCCGAACATTCCTTTCAGGTTCGTCTTCCTTGCCCCCCCCCCCACCCTTTATCTCAACACTTCAGAATGTGTTATGGTTATCTGGGCACATATCTGTCTCTGTTACTAGACGTAATTTGGGGAGGACAATGTCATTATTAACATTGAATTTGCAATGCCTGGCACATAGTAGGTGTTCGATAACATTTGTTGAGCAACAGGAAAGAAGGGAAAAAGGAAGGAAGGAGACAGGGAAAGAAGGAAGAAAGAAAGGAGTAATCTCTGTGTGAAAAGCTTCAAAAAAGAATACATGACAATTAATGCCTGTGCCACCTTCCCTGGCATTTTGGAGACTGAAAATCTGGGATGAAATGAAAACAGCCCCATCTAGAGGAAAAAAGATGTAGGAATAGGCCCATTCTGCAGTTTTTCCAGAAATATAAACCACTAACCAAGTGAAGTTGGAACTTACACCAAAGTAACCTTTTAAAGAAGCCAATCAACAGTAATGATATATAGAAATCCGTTAACAATAAAGAATATTTCTCAAATTCTTCATGGGCAAGTCAGAATGAAAAACCATTGAGCCATCCAATCTCTGAACTAGCAAGGTAATAAATTGTTATTCCCCTCTGACAATAAAGTCCTCCATACTTGTGACTTCATACAACTGGACCTTGAGAATTTCCTAGGAGATTCCAGCTCCTTTCATATCATATCATATCATATCATACACATCATACCATACCATACCATACCGTACCATACCATACCATACCGTACCATACCATACCATACCATACCATACCATACCATACCATATCAGTGATGAAATGATGCTCCTCGGCCTGGAGAAGTCAGTTGCTCCCAGCACAAGTGTACTGTAGGAGAACGGCCCGGGAGGCCCTCACTGTAGGCGCCAGCATCTGCAGTAACGGGTGACTGATGCTCGTGTCTCAGAACTTCACAGCAAACGCACACGGATCACAGCGCCCATCAGCAACTCTGCCAATCAACTGAACTGTAAGTTGTCAACCAGCAACTGCTATCTGTTATCGTTTGTGTTTTTGTTTTACAGTTTAACAATGAGAAAATGATAGGACATGGACTGCAATTTAAACACTGTACTGTGTCCGTGTGAAATGTCACTGCAGAGAATATTTTTATTGTTCCTGTTCTTATTTGAGTCCTACTGTTTCAGGAAACATACAGGTTTGATTTTTGTATAGACCATCCTATTCCACTTGCTTACTTACTGAAAACTCACCTTATACTGCATGCCATGGCTCAGTTACAGCTACTACGTAGCACAAATAATGGAAAGAAGAGTGGAACAGAGTGAAAAGACTGAATTCCTTTCCCAGCTGTGTGATCGCAGATGAGTCATATCATTTTTCATGTGAGCACTGGATTTCTGAAATATGAAATAGGGAGAATTTTCACTGCACTCTGCTCTCAGGTTGCTGTGAAGAACAAATGAAATAATGTACATAAAAGCATTTTTTATTTTTAGGAAAATTTTATTGAGGGATAATTTACACACAATGAAATCCATAGATCTTAAATGTTCAGTGACTTTCGACAAATGTGTATACCTGTATAACGCACTCTTCACTCAAAATACAGAATGTTACCAACCCCAAAAGTTACGCAGGCTCCTTCCAGTAAATGCCTCCCAGCCCTGCTTCAGATGCAACCACATCTCTGAATTTTTTTCATTGTAGATGATTTTTTGGCCTATTTTAGAACTTCAAATTAACAGAATAATACAATATGTATTCTTGTACATATGGCTTCTTTCAGTCAGCATAACGTCTGTGAGATTTATCCAAATTGTTATCTGTTTCTATCTTTTTATTATGGGGTAATACTCCATTATTTATTCATCTCCATTTTAAGAGTGTAGTTTGATGAGCTTGAGCCAATGTTTATACCCTGTAACCGCCACCACAAACAAAATAGAATTAAAATTCCATTACCTCCAAAGTCCCCTCGGGCCCTGTTCACCCTCAGTCACTTCTCACATCCATGACCCCAGGCACTACTTGTTTTTCTTTTTATCATGATAGTTTGGACTTTTTTAGAACTTGATATAAATGAAATCATGCACTGTGTAGTCTTTTGTGTCTGCTTTTACTTGCCATAATGTTTCTGACTTCAGGCACGTTTTTGTAAGTATCAGTAGTTTTCCAATGAATGAATATATGATAGTTTGCTTATCCACTACACTGATGGACACTTTGAAGGTTTCCAGTTTAATGCTATTTTGAATAAACTACTAAGAAAATTCATGTAAAATCAAGTCTTCCTGTAGACATAAGTTTTCATTTCTGTTAGATAAACATTTAAGCGTGGGATTGCGGGGTGATATAGTAACTTCTTAAGAAATTATTAAACTGTTTTCCAAATTGGCTGTATCAATATTGCATTCCCATCTGCAATGTATAAAAGCTCCTGTTGCTCTATGTCCTTATCAACATTTTATATGGCCAGTCTCCTTAATTTTGGCCATTCCAGAGGGCTGTCCAGAATGTATCTAGCCATGCACTATGAAAAATAGAAACATTTATTGATGAAGGTACAGAAACATTGTACATAGGACAATGATGCCTCTCAGTCCCCTTCAAAGTAGGCATCTTGGGACCTCATGCAGTTCTTCCAGTCGCCATCAGCTGCCCTATTGTATTTTCCTGAATTTCATCAATGGTCTGGAATCTCTTCCCTTTCCAAGGTGACTTTAGTTTTGAGAAAATCCAGAAGTTGCAGGGCACCAAATCTGGGCTGGAGTGGGGCTGATTTGATGTTTCACCAAAAAACCCTGCACGAGATGTGATGCCTGAGTGGGTGCATTGTCGTGATGAAGCTGCCAATCACCAGTTGTCCATAGCTGCGGCCTTCTGAATCACCCAAATAGTTTCTGCAAAGGAATGTTCAAGCTTAACACAAAATCTGATGCGGATTCGTTGCTCTACTCACTCAGTCATTTTGAATGTGATGGCCACACAGTACACATGCTCACTCAACTGCATCTACTGCCTCCACTGACTAGTACAGAGGAGTTGTCATTGTTCACACAGCGCATTCCAGTCCAATCTCCTTGGCTGCCAGGTCACGTCAATGACAAGCAAACTGTTCCCATTATATTAACAATGGCTGGAATTTTTCCGGACAGGTCTCATATAATGATATCTCACTGTGGCTTTAATTTGCCTTTCCCCAGTGTCTAAATAATGTCAAGCATCTCTTCATGTGCTTATTTGCCATACATACATAGGGTGGGGCAAAAGTAGGTTTATAGCTGTTCGTATGGAAAACAATACAATAATTAACGCATAATAATACAATAAACTGTTTTGTATACTCACGACTGTAAACCTACTTTTGCCCCACCCTATATTTTCTTTGGTAAAGTGTCTACTTAAATCTTTTACACTTTTTAAAGAAAATGAGCCATCTATTGCCTTATATTTGTTGAGGTTTTTTTTTTGATACAAGTCTTTTATCAGGTATATGTTTTACAAATATTGTGCCTAGTCTGTGACTTGCCTTTTTATTTTTTGACACTTTTTTCAAAAGCAAAAATTTTTAATTTTTCTGAAGTTTAATTCACCAGTACTTTTGGTTTGTGTTTCTTGTGTCCTATCTATGCCTACCCAGGGTCCAAAATTTTTCTCCTATGGTTTCTTCTAGAAGTTTTAAAGTTTTAGCCCTACAGTTAAATATATAATATTATGAAATTTTTATGTATGGTATAACATAAGGATCTAAGTTCATTTTTTCCCATATGGCTATCCAATTGTTCCAATGCTCTTTATTTAAAAAACTATCATTTCTCCCATACAATTGGCAGCTTTGATAAAAACCAGTACATGAGAGGGTCTATTTCTGCATTTTCTTATTTATCTTTATTCTAACATCGTACTTTCTTGATTACTGTAGCTTTTAATATGCCTTGAAATGAAGAAGTGAAAGCCCATTCAGAATTTTCTTCTTAAACTGTCTTCAATATTCTAAGACCTTTGGATTTCCATATAACTTTAAGAATCAGCTTGATATAGTATTGAATCTATAGAATAATTTGGGGACAAGTGATATCTTAACAATATTGAGTTTTCTGATCCATAAGCATATAGTTTTTAGTGTAAAGGTCTTGCACATATTTTATTAAATTTATTCCTAAGTATTTCATGTTGTTTGGCATTATCATAAATTGTATTGTTCTTATTCCAATTTCCAATTATTCATTGCTAGTATGTAAAAATAATTGATATTTTGTGTATTGTTTTTGTATTGTACAATCTTGCTAAAATCTAATTAGTTCTATTCACTTTTTTGTACTTCTATTTACTTCCTGTAGATTCAGCTTTTTGTATATGCAAGATCAAATCCACTGAAAGATCGTTTTATTTCTCCCTTTCTGATTTTCCCCCTTCCCCTTCCTTTCACTTCTTTTTCTTACCTTACTGCATTACGAAAGAGATCTGGCATAACGTTGGACAGGAGTGAAGAGAGCAGACATCCTTATCTCTTTCAAACCTTAAGGAGGAAGCATACGCTTGTTCACTGATAAATATGATGTTAGCTGTTGGTTTCTCATGGATTCCATTCGTTAGTTTGAGGAAGTTCCATTCTATTCCTACTTTGCTGAGAAGTTTTTATCATGAATGAGGATTTGAATTTTCTCAAATTCTTTTCATGCATTTATTGAGATGAACTGACCATGTGGGGTTTGTTTGTTTGTTTTTTCTGGGCTATTATTGTGATGAATTACATTGCTTGATTTTAAATATTAAATCAATATTTCATTCCTGAGATAAACTTCACTTTGCAATGATGTTTATTCTTTTTATATGTTGCCGAATTTAATTTGCTAATGTTCTGTTAAGTTTTTTGCATTTACGTACATGAGAAGCATTGGTTGGTGACTTTGGTGATACTGGTGAACTTGTAAAATAAGTTAGAAAGAATTCCTTCTCTTCTGCTTTACAAAGCATTCATGTAGGATTGGTATTATTTCTTCCTTAAATACCTGTTAGAGGTCAACAGTGAAACTGTTGGGCCTGAAGTTTGAGGGCAGGTTTTAAATTAAAGAATCAAAATTTTAAATAGTTATACAAGTTTCCAGTTTATCTATTTCTTCTTGAACAGGCTTTGTGTTTTTCGAGGACGTTTTCATGTCATTTTAAGTTGTCATAAAATGTTCGTATTTCCTGATTATTCTTTTAATATCTGTAGAATCTGTAGTAATGTCCCCCTTTTCATTCCTTTTATTGGTAATTTGTGTTTTCTCTCCTCTTAATAATCAGGCTGGCTAGAGGTTTATCCTGTTATATTGATTTCTTTAAATGAAACTGCTCTTAGTTTTATAGATTTTCTCTGTTTTTATGTGTCGTTGGTTTATTTTTTTATCTTTATTATTTCCTCCCTTCTGACTACTTCAGGTTTAACTTGCTCGTCTTTTCATAGTTTTGTAAGGTGGAAGATAAGATTATTAATTTAAGACCTTTTAAATTTTCTAATGTGATCATTCAATATCATAAATCTTCCTCTAAGCTCTGTTATAATCACATTTCACAAACTTTAATATGAGTGTTTTCATTTTCATTTAGCTCAAAGCATTTTCTAATTTTCTTTCAAATTTCTTTTTTGACTGTGGGTTAACTTCCAATAATTTGAGGATTTGTGACATATTTATGTCATTATTTTTTATTGTGGCCAAGGAATATCCTCTGTTCAATTATTTTAAATTTATTGAAACAAATTTTATACACCAGTATGTGATCTATGTTGGTGAATGTTCCATGCGGACTTTAAGAAAGCGTGTTGTATTCTCGTTGGGTGGAATGGTCTATAAATATCAATTAGGCTGTACTGCTCCTTTGAGTTTTCTGTAGCCTCGCCTATTATTTTCTACTTGCACTATCAATTATTGAGGGAAGAGGATTGAAATTGCCAACTATAATTGTGTATTTGTCAATACCTCTTTTCAGTTCTATCAGATACTACTTCATGTATTTTGAATCTCTATTATTAGGTGCACATATATTTAGAATGTTTTGTCTTCTTGATGAGTTCACCTTTTTCTCACTATGAAATGTCCCTTTTTATCTCTGATAATACGGTTCATTCTAAAAGCTGCCTTGTCTATTATTAACACAGTCATTCCAGCTTTCTTTTAGTGTTTGCATGGTGTATCTTTTCCCATCCTTATATAATGTTTTAAAGAGTTTATTTTTTTTTAGACAGAGGGGAAGGGAGGGAGAAAGAGAGGGAGAGACACGTCAATGTGTGGTTGCCTCTCACGCACCTCCTACTGGGGACCTGGCCCGCAACCCAGACATGTGTCCTGACTGGAAACCTAATCGGTGACCCTTTGGTTCACAGGCCAGCGCTCAATCCACTGAGCCATACCAGCCAGGGCTCTATCCTTATATTTTAACCTATCTGTGTCTTTCAGTACAAAGTGGGTTTCTTGACTGTAGCATATAGTTGGGCCTTGCTTCCTTATCCAATTTGACAACCTCAAGCTTTTAATTGGGTTGTTTAGATGTTTATATTTTAATTAATTTCTTTGCATTTAAATTTGCCATCTCGCTAAGAGTTTCTGTTTGTCTTCTTCCTCTTTTCCAGCCCTCTTTTGAGTTAATTAAATAAATTTTATAATTCTATTTTATTTCCATTCATGAATTTTTAGCTATTCCTCTCTCTTTTAAAAGAAATTGCTCCAGGATTTACCATATCCATCTTCAGTTTATCACACTCTATCTTTTATAACACTATAGCTCTTTACCTGCTAGTGAAAGAAAAATATCATACTTTCACTTCCTTCCCCTTTCCTTTGTGTGATTGTTGTCATACATTTTACCACTACATATTTTACTAATTCCACAACACAGTATTTTTATTTTTGTCTTAATGATCAATTGTGTTTAGAAATTTAAAAATGTGATAAAAGTTATTTTTTATATTTACCTACATATTTGCCACTCTCGGCATTCTTCACTTTCTTTGTTCAGTTGTTTTTATTTTTATTTTTAAGTATATTTTATTGATTATGCCATTACAGTTATCCCATTTTTTCCTCCCCTTTATTCCCCTTCACCTTGCACCACCCCCTCCCACCAGCATTTCCCCACTTAATTCATGTCCACAGGTGACACATATAAGTTCTTTGGCTTCTCCCTTTCCTATACTATTCTTAACCTCCCCCTGTCTATTTTGTACCTACCACTTATGCTTCTTATTCCCTGTACCTTCAACCCCATTCCCCATCCTCCCCCTCCCCGCTGATAACCCTCCATGTGATCTCCATTTCTGTGATTCTGTTCCTGTTCTAGTTGTTTGCTTAGTTTGTTTTTGTTTTTGCTTTTAGATTCAGTTGTTGATAGTTGTGAGTTTATTATCATTTTACTGTTCATAGTTTTGATCTTTTTCTTGGATAAGTTCCTTTAATGTTTCACATAATAAAGGCTTGGTGATGATGAACTCCTTTAACTTGACCTTATCTGGGAAGCGCTTTATTTGCCCTTCCATTCTAAATGACAGCTCTGCTGGATAGAGTATTTTTGGATGTAGGTCCTTGTCTTTCATGACTTTGAATACTTCTTTCCAGCCCCTTCTTGCCTGTAAGGTTTCTTTGGAGAAATCAGCTGATAGTCTTATGGAAACTCCTTTGTAGGTAACTCTCTTCTCTTGCTGCTTTTAAGGTTCTCTCCTTATCTTTAACCTTGGGTAATGCAATTATGATGTGCCTTGGTGTATGCTTCCTTGGACCCAATGTCTTTGGGGCTTTCTGAGCTTCCTGAACTTCCTGGAAGTCTATTTCCTTTGCCTGATTGAGGAAGTTCTCCTTCATTATTTTTTCAAATAAGTTTTCAATTTCTTGCTCTTCCTCTTCTCCTTCTGGCACCCCTGTGATTCTGATGTTGGAACATTTAAAGTTGTCCCGGAGGTTCCTCAGCCTCTCCTCATTTTTTTTGAATTCTGTTCTTCATTCTGTTCTCATTTAATGTTTATATCTTCCTTCTGCTTGAAATCGTTGATTTGAGTCCCAGTTTCCTTCCCATCACTGTTGGTTCCTGTGTATTTTTCTTTATTTCACTTTGCATGGGCTTCATTTTTTCCTCTATTTTGTGACCATAGTCAACCATTTCTGTGAGCATCCAGATTACCAGTGTTTTAAACCCTGATAGGTTGGCTATCTCTTCATTACTTAGTTGTATTTTTTATGGATGTTCATATTTCTTTGTCCTGGCACTACTATTATGTTGTAAGTGGCAGAGCCTTATGTATTCATCAGGGCAGGGCAACCCACATCGCTGCCCTGTGGCACCGTATGTGGGGGAGGGGTCAGAGAGGGGACAGTGCTGCATGCTCTACTCGGCCTGCTTTCAGTCACTTCCCCTGCTACCCACAAGCAAAATGGGCTCTTCTGGTGCTGATTCCTGGGTGGGTGGGTTTGTGTACATTCTGGGACCCCGTGGGTCTCTCCAGCGAACTCTCCTTGGGGCTTGAAGTTTCTCCCGCTGCCTGAACCCCCACAGGTTTTTACAGCCAGAGGTTTTGAGGCTTTCTTTTCCTGCACTGGAACCCTGGGTTACGTGGTCTGTCTCGCTCCCCTGTTGTTCCTCTGGTTTATCCACATACAAATGTGGGACTGCCAGCTACCACCTCACCCACCTGGTCCTCCAGCCGCTTCCTTGCCATGGCATTCTTTCCATCCCTGCTACCCATCTCCACCCCTCCTACCAGTCTAAATGTTTCTTCTTTAACTCCTTAATTGTTGGATGTACATACAGTTTGATTTTCCGGCAGTTCTGGTTGTCTTTTTGTTTTTATATTTGTTGTTGTCCTTCTTTTGGTTGTTTGAGGAGGCAAACTGTATCTACCTACACCTCCACCTTCGCTGGAAGTTGTCCACTTTCTTTTTTCTAATCCAAATCTTCATTTGCTATTACTTTCCTTTTGTGTGAAGAACTTCACTTAAGGTTTCTTTCAATGCAGGCCACTGGTGATTGGTTCTCTTGGCATTTAGTCATGTGAGAAATAGGCTTTAATTTGTCTTAATTTTTGAAAGATATTTTCCCTGGCTATATAAATGGCGCTTGGATTTTTTTTTTTTTTTGTCCTTTCAGCACTTTAAGATGTTGTTGCATTGTCTTCTAATTTGAGTAATTTATGACAAGGAGTCTGCTGTCATTCTTTATTTGTTCTGCTAAGACAGTGTGTCTTTTTCTTTTTCTGGGTGCTTTAAGGTTTTTTCATTTTATCATTTGTTTTCAGAAATTTGATATGGTGTCTCTTGGTGCAGTTTTTCTTATTACTACACTGACTGGCATTTGTTCAGATTCTTGAATCTGTGAATTTACGGTGGAAAACTTTAGGCTGTTATTTCTTCAACTATTTTTTCACTCCCTTCGTTTTTGGATGCTACTTACACGTATTTGGGCTGTTTGATAGTGCCTCACAGTTCACTGAGGCTCTTTTCTTCTTTAGGTTTTTTTCTCTCTGTATTTCATTGTGGGTCATTTCTATATTATGCTATCAATTTCACTATTTTTTTTTCCTGCTGTTTTCAATTTGCAGCTAGTCTCATTCAGTGTACTGTTTACTTCAGACATATTTTTCATCTCTAGAAGTTCTATTTGGGTCTATATTATATATTCCATTTTACTTTTCATCATGTCATGTTTTCCTTTACATCTTTTAGCAGATTTATAATTGTTCAACGTCTGGTAATATCATCATTTTCTCTTTTTAAAAATCTATTCCTATGATTTATTTTTCTACTAATTATGGGTTATATTTTTTCTGCAGTTTTGGGTGCCTGGTCATTTCTTATGAGAAACATTGTGAATTTGATGATATTGAGTGCTGAGTTTTGTTGTATTCCTTTAAAGAATGTTGGGTTTTTTGTGCTGGAATATAATTAAGCTACTAGCAGGTATGTTTATTTCTTTAGGGCTTTCTTTTAATCTCAGTAAAATGGGTCCAAGCAAAGTTCTCCTATAAAGGATAAACCTTCTAAGAACTCTGCCCAATATTTTGTGTATTATAATTTTTTTCTGTTCTGGTCAGTGGAATAAGAACTATCCCCAGTCTTGTGTGAGCTCTGGGAATTTCTTTGCCTACTTATTTCTGGTGATTATTTCCTCAGCCTCGTGTAGTCTGGTTCCATACAAATTCAGATAATTAGCCAAAGGCCTGAAGAGACACCCCCCTTACAGCTATCTGGAGCTTCTCTGCACAAAATCCAGCTTCCCTGGACTCCCCAGTCTCTTGAGTGCTGATCACCTTAATGAGACTAATGAGACTGCAGGACTTCATTTGGATTCCTTTGACCTGCTTTGCAGCCTGTAAACTGCCTGCAGTCAGTAAGCTGGGGCAATCATAGGCCTCACATAGTTTGTTTCTCTTCTTTCCGAGATCATAGTTCTGTACTCCCTGTTGTCTAATGCCTTCTAATTCTTTAGGGCAGGAAGGCAGTTCTCGAGGCAGTTGATCCTACTCTAAGTCTCTTATTCATACATTAATTATCATAATAGCCCTCTGAAACAGATATTATTATTATGCTCATTCTATATGTGAGAAAACTGGACATAGAGGAATTAAAATTCTCTTCCCAAATTAATATACCTGGTAATGGTTAGAGATGGGATTTGAACCCAGGAATTCTGGACCATGCTTTTAAACTTTACACCATGTTGCTTTGCAAGAAAGTATTAGGAATATAAAAATCTCTAACACACATTTAGATATTTGAAAAAGGAGCAGGATGTAGCCTTGATCTCAAATTTAAAGAAGAGGATGAATGCAAAGCATGTGCCACAAGTAGGAGATTTTTATGCCTACAGAATGGTTTGGGCCTTGACTCAATCAATGCAGGCAGGTGCAGCTGGGGTAGATGTTCCATAAATACTAAGAGACATCACTGCCCATGTAGGCAGGAGGGTGACGCATGCTTCCAATATAGAAGAATGCCCCCTTGGACTGACCTTGGCATCACTGGCATTTCAAAGAGTGATGTGTTCAATTTGCCCAGCAAGGCTGGGAGTCAGCACTTTGCAAGACAGACATAATTGTCTGGAAAGCAAATCAGAGAGGACATTTTGCAATTAGAGAAGCTGATATGGAGGCAAGGAAGTCAGGATTCTATAGAAAAAAAATAACTGCTGACTTCATGAGATGGTTACTATCTCACAAGTAAAGGTAAGAGATCCAACACCTGACTTACTCTTCATCACACTGAGAGAACTGTCCCTGTTCATCATCCTCAGACTCGTTCCCTTCTGGCAGTGAATGGGGTCTTCACAGTTCATCAAGTCTACGCCCGTCTCTACAAACATCAGTCTTAGACTCTCTGGAAATGTCAAGTGCTTGAGAGGTAAATGATAGTTTGCATAGTAAATATTTACCATCATCCTTTTGAAAGTAATAACTAAGGAGATTCCCTAAAGAGTCATCTGTCTTTTAATGACTGAATTTTTTTACTCAGTATCTTACAGAATTAATTTCCCAGCTATAGTAACTCTGTACTGGATGTCTGCTCAGTTGACAACCTCTCTGCACTCTGCGTATTTTTCCACTAGAGGCTTTAAAACACCTTGTCTTGCTTATCCAGTATCTTGGCGGCGGGCTGCATTTTATAGCTCTACTCTGAGAGATGTTTTCATGCAGACTGTCAGTTTTTTAGGTCCAAATGTCTCTCTTAGTCGATCTATCTTCCTCTTGTGTGATGTTTTGGGCTTCTTTCCTTCCTTAGGATGAAAAATGTACTTTCCATCTGTGCCAGTTATTAATTTAATGTCTTTCAGCTCCAAACCCACCTTCTTTATCTTGCTTTGTAATACTGGAGCTGCACTCCATGGGCTATATTTCTCTTTTGCCAGCTGGCTTGATGTGAGGTTTTGAGAATAGGAGTGTGGGAGGGACGATGCAAGGCTGGAAGAGAAAGCAGGGTCTTCTTCCGGTTTCCTGTTCGTTAGTGCAGCAGGAAGCAGATCGGCATGGCAGTATCCTGGCAGCATTTTCTAGAGTGGCAGGCTGCACTTGGTGGTTCAACAATGACTGTCCTCCAGACAGTTTCCTTGTCACTCTGCTGCAGGCAGCACGTTCCGCAGAGGCCTGACCAGCAGTGCAGGGCCCTTCTCTCTGAGTTTCTAAGTTTCTTCCTTGTTCACTTCTCCCTTAGTCCTTGGTGTCGTAGCTGCCTTCTACAGTTCCTGCCTCTCTGCCCCTTCGCGTTCTCTGCTACCCCTTTTAACAGTAACAACCTTTGAATAGTTAATGAGCCTTTATATTAAAATTTCCCTGTTTGAATTTCTGCTGTGATTTCTGTCTCTTGCCTGGATTCTGATTGATATCCATCTAAGGGTGCATTAGTGTTTGACTTTTATTTTTGAAACACGACAAGAACAAAAGACTCTCTTTGTGTGTGTGTGTGTGTGTGTGTGTGTGCGCGCACACATGTGCATGCATGTGTGTGTGCTTGCCATCGATACAGGCTTAAAGTGGCAGATCAGCACAGTGGTTAAGAGCACAGGAACTGAGGCCAAATTGGCTTTGCCACTTCCTGGCTGTGTGTCCTTGGGCAAATTGTCTCTTTGTGCCTCTGTGTTCTCACCTGTAAAATGGAGTTAAATGGGGTTGCCAGAGAAAATAAAATATGCCCAGTTAAATGAATAACAAATAAACAACAAATAATGTCTTGGTATAAGAATGTTCCAAATATTGCATGGACATCCTATTTTTTTATTTGCTATATCTGGCAACCCTCGTACTACATCATAAAAGGCCAAATGAGCGATTTTGTGTGAAGGACATGGAACGAATTTGAATATAACAACAACCAACAGTTATTTTCTGTTTGTTACATGTACTAGAAACCTTCATCAGGGATACTCTGTTGTAAATTGTGATGTTGCTGCTTCATTTATTGTTTCATTTAGCCACATTGCCCATAGCCTTACCTTCCGTCCTTCAAAGGACCAGGGCTAGGTAGTCTTTTTGGCAGGAGTGTCCACTGGTTAGGTCAACATATGCAACTACCCAATGTAGCCCAATCAGAGACAGGGTGTCAATCCATGAGGCAGGCAACAAAAACCATGCTGTCCAATAAAGCAGTAGGAATAAGCTAACACCGTCGGAATTTGGACTGAAGAATATAGAGAAGATGGACCAATGAAAAAGCAAAGGGAAGATGAGCATATATACAGAGATGAGAAGGCGTGTCATGACAGAGGCTTTGAGCAGAGATAAAGGGGGCAGGTGTTTTAAAACTCCTGGAATCCTGATACCGGTTCTCACACCATCCTACAATAAGCTTTTTTTTCTTTTTCTTGCAATGGCTGGAGTGAGCTCCTGCTCCTTGCAAACAGCACACACACACACGGTCTCTCATGCATGCACTCAAAATCAGTCAATCCGTCTATCGAGTAAATTAACACCCTTACTTTATTTAACAAATTACTACATTTTGGGTGCTGTTAGGGAAGGTAGGGGTACAAAGTTGAGAAGCACCATCTCCTCCCTCGAAGACCCCAGAGTCTGGAGGATAGGAATATAAGTCAGGACTTAGGTGGAGATTAGGGGAAACCTACTAAGTAAATGTCAAAACTGAGGTATGTATAAAGTATAGTCAACTAAAGGACTTTGCGGGAATTATAAGTTCACGTGCTGGTAAAGCTTTTTTTTTTTTTTTCCTGAAAAATACAGAGCATTCTCATGTTTTCAAAGTATGAGATGGGACAAATACTTCATTTTCTTCCTTTCACTTCCAGGCATCGAACTGCACCTCATATTTGGTGTAATGTGGGTGTCCTGGAGATTACAATCACAGAAAGGTAGGAGGAGCCACAGAAAGCCAAAAGCTTCAGGTAGCAGGAGGAGCAAGGTATTTTATAGTTTAAAATTTTTAAAAGTGTATGCAAGTATAATTACTTATAAATTGCATGCATATGTGTATATATGCACATATATACATGCACCCAAATATGTATCAAAGACCACGGGAGCTAAGAGAATTGGCCACGGCTATAATGCTTAGACAATCACCAGACAGTTCCCTTCCTACGGGTCACAGAATCGTGTTTTCCAGGATATCTAAATATTGCGAATTGATAAATTATGTAATTCTTAACCAGAGGGTGGGGGGGCGGTCACAAGAAAGAGGACAAAGAAGGAAGAGAAATGGGGAAACTGGTAGTGTAAAGCATCAGGAAGCAAAAATACACTAGAGACCAAGAGCTACACCTGAGAAATCCAGTTAGAAGACTTCCTGAGAGTGGGTGGCACTAGCTAACTCACTGGGAAGGCCTTGAGCATTTATTGGCTCAGGATATGTCAACCTCAGCGTGCCCTCTAGCGGAACTCAAGTGGCCTATTGACAACATGGACTAGCGAATCATAATGTGAGCAGAGGACAGTTATTCCCCTTGTTGAGGAATTCGCTGTTCCGCTCTCTTCCCAGAGCCTTTAGCTTCTTGTGAATATGCAGTACTCTACACTGAGGAGAGTCGATATTGTTATAAAAGCCCCAGAGAAAAGTATGTCACTTCCTCCTTGGTCAGTCATTCTGACTCTTCATGATTTTTCTTTTTGATGGAGTGGCAATGATACCATGCAGGGGTTGCTACAGGTGCGGCATGGGATGCTGCCGCTCTTCATTCACAAACATTTACTGAGCCTCCTAGACACCAGGTACCATGTCAAATATAAGGTACTTACTACATTCAAGGCTGTGTCCTAAGTACTTTATATAGATTAACTCATTTAAGTATCCCAGGAGCCCTGTGAGACAGGTACTGCTTTACTGACAAGGAAACTGAAGCTGGGAGGTGTCACTCTGCCTGCTGGTGATTCGTGGCAGAATTGGAACCCAGGCTGTCCAGCGGCAGCGTCTATATTAATAATCACTGTACCGCAGAGAGTGGTTACAAATGTATAGCATAGGCCTTATCCTCAAGAGAATTTAAGTCTAGTGAGTGCACTCCAAGTTTATTGCCCTTTCAAAATGGGGGCTCCATGTTCCAGCTCCTCCTGCCCTAACTGTTCTTTCTTAAGCAGTTGTTGGAAACTAAGACAAGTGCCACTGAAAGTAAGCCCACATGGGCTGTTTAGCCTCTCACTGTAGAATAGGCCAATCCCCACGCTAAATGATAATTGCATGATTTTCTTGGGCTATGTAATAACAAAACTTTAATGGAAAATTGCTTTGTGGCGATTTATTCCATCCAAGAAAATTATGTACAAATCAAACCACGCTTTCCCAGGGAATTACACTATAATCGCAAGGAGGAAATCTGTAACTTTCTTCAAAAGGAGTTCGGTCAGCCCTGGCCGGGAGGCACAGCTGGTTGGGGTGTCATTCCTTATACCAAAAGGCTGTGGGTTCCATTCTGTGGGTTCCATCCTGGGTCCACACTATACCTAGGTTGTGGGTCCAACCCCTGGTCAGGGCATGTGCGGGAGGTAACAAATCTATGTTCCTCCCTCACATCAGTGTTTCTCTCCCTTCCTCTCTCGCTCCTTTCCCCTCTGTCTAAAAATCAATGAGCATGTCATGTCATTGCTCAGTGGGTGAGGATAAAGAAAAAAAAGGAGTCTAGGCAGGCCAACATATTTGGTCAAAGAGGAAGAGATTTGCTGGGAGAACTGAAAGCCCCAGGCCTATGGCTGGCGTGAACCAGTCTCGGTGTTTGCTGTTTCTGATATGGCAGCTAAACACATCACAGCCTTGGTCCTCGGTGATCGAGGACCACTTGGTCCACAGTGGATTAATGATCCAAGAAGAGAACAAAAAGCAACTGAAGGAGTAAAAATAAACCGTCAAATTGCACTATTGACAGAGAGATCCTATTTCCAGTGGTTCAGATGCCAGAAAAGGATGACTATTAACTCTGCAGGTGGATGAAATGCTAGAGTCCAGAGGTTGCAAGGCAGTAACATAAACTCAAATATCAGGACCCTAAGCACTTCTATAGCCTCTGAGACCTGGCGACACCTGCCATCTCAATAGACAGTAGGGCCCAGCCTACATTTTGCAAGCACTGAGAGTGGCTGGGCTAGGGCCAGGCAGGCTTGGGCAGCCGGACACCAGGACTCGTCTTGTATGTAGGTAGGGATTTAGTTCCTCATACAGTTTATTTTTTGTCTCTTATCCCAGTGAACAGGATTTGCTATCATTGGAAACTAATGTCTTGGGCTCTCCTCCTTGCGACATACGCTGTATTACATATATAAATTTTGTATATTCCCGGGCAAGAGAACTTGTGTGTTTAAGTGCTGGGCTTTGGAGGTATACAGGTGTGAGTTTACATCCTTAGCTATTTGACCTTGGATATGTTGCAATCTCTCTAAGCTCTTGCTAAACAAGATATAAAGATTTGTAAAATGGGGTTAATAATGACTAGACCATAGAATTGTGAACTAATATGTATATATAATTGGAAACTTTGTTCTGTTATTAAAGAATTCACATTCACAGATGGCTTATAAGGTATGTGTTTCCAAAGAAAGATGCAACGATGTTATAACAACAGGAGTAAATCTATGCTACTAAAACTTCTGAGCTGGAAGAGATTTTGGAGTTCACCTGAGAGGGGAAGGGTGCTGAAAGGAGGAAGAAGGTAAAAAAAGGTAAGGAACTGAGTTATTCTGAAGACACATTTCATCTGAACTGAATTCATTTACTCCAAAATCTTTCTTGAGTGTCTACTATGCACAAGGCACCATGCCAAACATTCTCAGCACCCTAAACAATGCTAGAGTCTAGTAGCGTAGATAAGGTATGAACCCACCTTGTCATAAGTCTCATGAAAAAGCATTTCTAAGGACAAGTGCATGTCTGCCCAGAGGGACATCAATGAAGGGTGACCTCTATATAACCTCTACCCTGGCAGGTTGCCTCGTCCATCTGCTTGTCTTTCCTGTTTTTAAAAATTCTCAAGGCAAGCAATTTCATAACTGCCCTTGGTCACCAGTACTGTGTCTTAAAACTTAACAGGCAATTCTTCTTGATGATTAACTGAGAGATCTTGTGCTGTAGCTTAAATTCAGTCCCTCCAGTTTGTTCTCAGAGAAGGTAAAGAGCAGCTGGCCACCATCTTCTGCATAGTAACCCTTCGGGGGATTGAGGGCTATTCTTAAGTTCCTTTTGAGCTCTAGATGCTATTACCCATCATGGGTTGACTGAGAAAGCAAGATGAAGACATTGTTCTTCATTTTCATGGCAAGTGAGCCTCTGTGGGAACTTAGAAACATGTAGGACAGTGCAAGTTACCTTTGGCCATGGACAAGATGCTGGGGTAAGTAGCTGTGGTCGGGAATTTTCTCCCAAGGGCAATAAGCAGACTATGATGCACCCTGGGAAAAGGTTTTCTCACTGTGACAACCCACAGAAGTTCATTTTGAAATGTCAGGTTTAGAAGACAAGGGAAGTTTACTCTCCATCCAGATAATCAATCACCTTATTCGGGAGAACCAAGTGGCAAAATGAGGAGTAAAGAGAGAAATCAAGACTGTATTTTAGTTCGACCTTAATTAATTTGAGGTACTATTAGTTGATTTAAAAAGACACATCCATTTATGACTTCCTAAATCCTCACATAATATATCTTAAATGGTAGTAATTTTAAACTGCAAAGTACTGAATACTGTTACTATTATCATAATAATGCCCCTAGCTTCCAATCTAAGAAATACTTTGTTGTTTGCAAATACAGACATATCTCATTTTATTACATTTGCTGTATTGCACTTTGGTGATACTGTATTTTTTACAAATTGAAGGTTTGTGGCAACCCTGCGCTGAGCAAGTCAATTGACACCATTTTTCCAACATTTGCTCATTTTGTGTCTCTGTGCCACATTTTGGTAATTCTCATAATATTCCCAAGTTTTTCATGATTATTATATTTGTTATGATGATCTTTGATCAATGATTTTTTTATGTCATCATTGTAATTGTTTTGGAGCACCACAAACCATGCCCATTTAAAATGGTGAGTTTAATCAGTAAATGTGTATGTCCTGACTGCTCCACCAACTGACTGGCCAGTCCCCTGTGTCTCTTCTTCTCCTCAGGCCTTCCTATCCCCTGAAACACCAGATTATTGAAATTAGGCCAATTAATACCATTACAATGGCCTCTAAGTGTTCAAGTGAAATGAAGAGTCATACATCTCTCACTTTAAATCAAAAGCTAGAAATGATTAATCTTAGCAAGGAAGGTGTGTCTAAAGCTGAGACAGGCCAAAAACTAGGCCTCTTGTACCAGCTAGCCAAGTTTAATTTCCTTCAAAAACTTTCCCTTTGGAAAGTGCTACTCCAGTGAATATTATAAATGATATAGAGAAGGTTTTAGTGGTTTGGATAGATGATCGAACCAGCCACAACACTCCCTTAAGCCAAAGCCTAATCCAGAGCAAGGCCCCTAACTCTCTTAAGTTCTAGAAAAGCAGAGAGAGGTGAGGAAGGTGCAGAAGTGAAGTCCGAAACTAGCAAAAGTTGGTTCATGGATTGAAGAAAGAAGCCATTCCATGGTATAAAAGTGCAAGGTGAAGCAGCAAGTGCTGACATGAAAGCTGCAGCAAGTTACCCAGAAGATCTAGCTAAGGTAATTAATGAAGGTGGCTACCTACCCATAACAACTGATTTTCAACGTAGATGAATCAATTGTATATTGGAAGAAGATGCCTTCTAGGACTTTCATGGCCTAACAGGAGAGGTCAATGCCTGACTTCAAAGGACAGGCTGCCTCTCTTATAAGGGGCTAACACAGCTGGTGACTTTAGGTTGAAGCCAATGCTCATTTACCATTCTGAAAATCCTAGGGCCGTTAAGAATTATGCTAAATCTACTCTACCTATACTCTATAAAAGGAACAAAGTCTGGATGATAGCACATCTGTTTAAAACATGGTTTATGGAATATTTTAACCCCGTTGTTGAGACCTAGTTCTCAGGAAAAAAAGGTTCCTTTCAAAATATTACTGCTCATTGACAATTGACTTAGTCACCCAAGAGCAACGATGGAGACGTAAAGTGGGATGAATGTTGTGTTCACGCCTGCTAACATAACATCCATTCTGTAGCCTATGGATTTAGGAGTAATTTTGACTTGCAAGTGTTATTAAGAAATACATTTCATGAGACTACAGCTGCCACAGATAGTGACCCCTCTGTTGGATCTGGGCAAAGTAAATTGAAAACCTTCTTGAAAAGATTCACCATTCTAGATACCATTAAGAACATCTGTAACTCATGGGAAGAGGTCATAATGTCAATATTAACAGGAGTTGAGAGGAAGTCAGTTCCAACCCTCATGAATAACTTTGAGGGGTTCATAACTTCAGTGGAGGGAGTAACTGCAGATGTGGTGGAAAGAGCAAGAGAACTAGAATTAGATGTAGAGCCTGAATTGACCGAATTGCTGTAATCTTATAAAACTTGGAACAGATGAGGAGTTGCTTCTTATGGATGAGAAAAGAAAGTGGTGTCTTGAGATAAAATCTACTCCTGGTTAAGATGCTGTGAAGGTTGTTGAAATTACAACATGGGTTGAGTATTACATAAACTTAGTTGATAAAGCAGTGGCAGGATTTGAGAGCATTGACCAATTTTAAAAGAAATTCTACTGTGATTAAATACTATCAGCATCACATGCTACAGAAAAGTCATTCATGAAAGGAGCAATTGGTGCAGCAAACTTCATTACTGTCTTATTTTAAGAAACTGCTACAGCTACCCCAATACCCCAACCTTCAGCAACCACCACCCTGATCATTGAGGTAAGATCTTCCACCAACCAAAATATTACATTTGGTTGAAGGCTCAGATGATGGTTAGCATTATTTATCAACTAAGTATTTTTAACTAAAGTATGTACACTATTTTTTAGACATAACATTATTGCACACATACTAGTTACAGTATAGTGTAAATAAACATAACTTTTTTAAGCACTGGGAAACCAAAAAATTCATGTGTCTCCCTTTATCACGATATTTGCCTTATTGCAGTGATCTGGAACTAAACCTGCAATATCTCCTAGGTCTGCCTGTATTCATGAGGGTAGTGGAACGTGCCACTGCAGAACATGACTGTAGAAGTCCAGGACGTGACACCCGAAAGTATGTAGCTTTGGTGTTTGATCATTTTGAGCTGTAGGCACTTGAAAACAGTCAATGCAGGACAGACTTTCTCTGAATAGCCTTTATCTGCCTAGAGACAGAGCCTCCAAAAGAAAATCAGTCATCATAAACCCCCTCCCCAGGAGTTTTACCAACCAGGAAAGATTGATTCTTATCACAAGAGAGTAGACTAGAAGTCACCACCACACACAGAAAAGCTTTGTCACAAACTATCTTACCACCCATCTATTCTTCGAAGGATCTATTCATCTTTCCTAAAAATCATTTACTGTCTCCTAAGAGACCTACATTTCTTCTACCCCACCCCACTCACCACCACCTTTCTTCATTAAGATGGTATTTAAGTCTGAATTCTTAGCCACCTTGGGGAGTTACTTATTTTTCTCTGGGTCTCTCTCATGTACACACAAGGTATATACATGTTAATAAACTTCTGTTTTTTCCCCTCTTGTTAATCTGTCTTTCATTACAGGAGCCTAAGCCAAGAACTCAGAAGGTAGAGGGAAATTTTTTTCCTCCCCTACCCTGACCATTAAGTTCTTTGTGTTTTGTTATTCTCTCCCAGTCGTTCAAGTATTTTATAGACATCAGATTTAAGAGGTATTCAGAAGGTAGCTCATTAATAATTTCTCTAATGGTGTTCGGATAGATGAGTCTCTTCTGTCCTTCAATAGATCTATGAAAGGAGCCCTGGCTGGTGTAGCTCAGTGGATTGAGTGCCGGCCTGCGAACCAAAGGGTCACTGGTTCAATTCCCCAGTCATGACACATGCCTGGGCTGCAGGCCAGGTCCCCAGTAGTGGGTGTGCAAGAGGCAACCACACATTGATGTTTTTCTCCCTCTCCTTCTCCCTCCCTTCCCCTCTCTCTAAAAATAAATTTAAAAAATGCTTTTAAAAAAAGAAATCTATGAAAGGAAACAGGACTTTTGTTAAGCATATACAGTATTTACATGATATGTAAATATAACACCTTTTCCTATCATCAAAATGAAAGACATTAATAAATATGCATCATGACTTCTTTGTGAGAATTTCCATCTTTTCCTTTTTTGATGTTTTTTCCTTACTCTCCATATTGTGCTGCCAGGGATCCTCAGCTTCCATCTGCAGTCCTTTAAGATGAGCACGCCTTTGCTCTAATCAACCAGCCTTCTGTTGCAGCTGAATCCAACAATTCCTTATTTGAATTACATCTTGTCTCAAGAGGTTACACAAACACAAGGACCTTCATATAAAGCAGATCCCACTTTGCAGACAGAGGAAGCAAGACTTTTCATGTCTTTTGGTCAAAATCATACACTGAGTCACAAACTGAATTCAGGACTTTTGATTTCCAGGCAACCAATGGGAATCCTGGGCTGCCAGGTTCTTCCTAAAAGGCATAATCCCAAGTCTGGCCAGAGGTGGAAAGATGAATGAAATGATCTTTTAGGTGCCTTTCAGTATGAATGTATTTCCTAAGAATAGATCCTCAGAGATCAACGCAGTGATGAAATTATGTATCCAGGTAGGTGTGGGTCACTATGATTCAGCGCCCCCCTGGATCATGACTGCAGCCCTCCATTGTTGCCCAACAGTGCAAGCACTTTCATCTCCTGTCTGGCAGGTAAATTTTTGAATGATAAAGATGTTGGGCAATAGAATTAGGATCAAAAATAATTTCTTGAAGTTGGAAAAGTGAATTAATACCAATAAGATTAAATTGAAGAGGAACACTCCTTCCCTCTCCCACTGTACCCCAGTCCCTTTGCTAGTGGAAAGACTTAACAATTTATTATTATGTGTGGCTTAAACCAGCACTTTCCCTACTATATGCCAAAAGCAATTTCTTATGTCATTACATATGTGTCCGGAAGATCATTTTGACAGATACATGATATTCCACCTTACATATGCATTATAGTTAACATTTTTCTATTTTTGACAAGGTATATTGGTTCCAATTATTTTTATCTTAAAAGAATGTAATAATGACCATCCTTTCATATTAAAAATAATTTAACAGAGACAAATGTAAAGGCCTTTAATTTCAACATTAATCATTTAATTACAGATTCTATTTGTCTGGTTTCCCAGAAATTTCTAGAGAAAAAAAAAAGACTTAGGATGATTTGGTTATTTACAAGTGCAATATTTCCCAACAGAGCAACCAGTATGGTGTTCAGATCGGGAAGGTATTTGTTCCACTGTACTCTGTACTGGGAACATTATATCTGCAATAACATGCCTGTTCCAGGTATTGTCCTTCACCCTTTGCAACATGGACAAACATTTAGAAGAGTTCAAGAAAACGTGATAATTATCAGATGAGTGCCAATTTGGGCTGAAAGAAGTGAGAGATTTAGCTCTGAAGAAGAGAGACCTAAGGTTATGAGAACAGATTTCAAATCTGGGAAAGACCATTTTAGGAAAGAAGAATTAGTTACTCTCATGCCCACAAGTTATGGGAGGCAGATTTCAGAAGATGTGGCCTTGAGCTGTTAAAAAAAGAAAAAGGAAGTGGTGATACCTTCATAGACCTGAACAGGTTGCTTTCTCCCACTGAGGACCAAAGGATTAGAAGAGGTGGGTAAGCTCAGGAATGGCTTGGGTGGGAAACAGCTGTTTCCTCCTCCTGTGTACCCTCTAAGATGCTGGCATTCTTCAAGGTTCCATCCCTGGTCTTCAGTTCCTTTCTGTGCTTACTTTAGGCAAGCTCACCCACTTCCATGGCTTTAACAACCACTTATCCAAACATGACTTGCAGATCTATCTCTCTAGTCTTGACCTTTCTCCTGCACTCCATTACCATCAAAAGAAATATCTTTTAAACTGAAATATATCAAGATCACAGTTAATTATCTCCCTGTCTTGAGTAGCCAGGACTTTGGTTTCCAAGTGTCAGAAATTCAACAGTAACTACCTTAGGCAAAAAGGGTAATTTACTGCTTTATGTTCACCAAACCATAGGACAAGGAGGGATTAAATTAGCATCAGGATGCCTGGACCCAAGGACTGAAAGACCACCAGACTCACTCTCCTCATGTTTTTCACATCTGCTCCTCTCCATGTGCTAGTTTCGGGTTTTCTCTATTGAAGATCAGCTTCTTCCACACGTGAGACATAACCACTAGCATCTCTACACTTCCTACTTTGCAGATTCACTACCTGAGAAGAAAAGCCCATTTTCTCTTAGTACCTATTCAAAATTCAGAATTATTGGAGGTCTAAGATTGGGTCACATGCCCCTGTGTTGGCTAAATACCCTGCACAGGGTGGAGAGAATAAGGTGGTGTGACCGAATCAACTTGTATCTAGTAACCAGTCCTAGGACAATTATTATAGTTAAGGAGATGGGGTCATGTTAACAAAAAGAAAAGTTGCTCTCATTGTTTGTGCATTCGATTTGGGACAAGGGAGAACAGGTATGTCTGCTGTTCCCAGCAGAAATGGGAGCAGTGCCAGTAGATAAAACATTAATGAGCAGTGCACTCTCCAGCAATGCTCTGTCTTCCATATACAAGAGGGAACCAAAAAACCCAAATTATCTTCTGGAGGGCAGGTCTGTTGTAGTACAGGCTTCTTCTGCTAAGTGAGTGTTCTAGAAACCCATCTGTATCAGTGTACCAACTGGTGTTGTTGTGAGAGGCTGCATTCATCTTCGGTGATTTTTTTTTTTTTTGCATAATCTTTCAATACATTTGTCTATTTCATGATGGGTGAATTACAAGCACACCTGCCCACACTGCACTGAGTGTTCAGCAGTTTTTGACCAAAATGGCATGCCCCTCCATGCCCCACCCTTCCTATTCACCTGATCTTGCCCTGAGTGACTTTGTTTTGTTTCCCCAGATGAAAAAAAGTTCTCAAAGGGAAACAGTTTGCCAATGTGGAAGAGATGAAACAAAAAAACGGCACAAGGACTAAAAGGCATCAAAATTGATGAGTGCAAAAACTGCTTTGAGCAGCTGAAAACACATCTCGATAAGTATTTATTGCATCAAATGGAGAGTACTTTGAAGGTGACTGATGTTTAAACATGTAAGAATACACAATTTTTTATAAATAAATTTTGGGGTTTTTTGGGTCCCCCTCATACTTAATCTCTACTAACAACATCTCTACTTATCCAGTCTTACAAACTGTGCCTCAGTTTCTTAAAAGCTTTGGTCAGTTCCCCCCCCAAAAATTCCAAAGCCCTTAGCTTAAATACAAATCCTTTCCCAACCTGGCCCAACCTATTATAACCTTATCTCCTCTAACTCTTTTTTATTGTATTTTTCCATTGCCATTTATCCTCCATATACCTCTTTCCACCCCACAATCACCACATTGTTGTCCATGTCCATGAGTCCTTTTTCCTTTTTTCTCAGTCCCTCCATCCCCTCACCACCCCTCCCCCATGGCTGTCATCCTGCTCTGTATCTATGAGTCTGTCTCTTTTGTTTGTTAGTTCAGTTTGTTCATTAGATTCCACATATGAGTGAAATCATATGGTATTTGTCTTTCTCTGACTGGTTTATTTCACTTAGCATAATGTCCTCCAGGTTTATCCATGCTGTCTCAAAGGTCAAAATTTTCTTCTTTTTTACAGCTGAGTAGTATTCCATTGTGCCAATGTCCCATAGTTGTTTAACCACTTATCTACTGAGGGACACTTGGGCTGCTTCCATATCTTGGTGATAAATAATGCTGCCATGAACATAGGGGTGCTTACCTTCTTTCGAATTAGTGTTTTTGGGGTTTTTTTTGGTTATAGTCCCAGAAGTGGGATTGCTGGGTCAAAAGGCAGATCCATTTTTAATTAAAACTCCTGTAATTCTTCTGTTTGACTCCCACTCCCTGCTCTCCCCACACAACCATACATTGGTGCCACATTTGCTCGCTAGTCCTCAGATACACAGATCCCTTATCCCCACGCTATACATTTGCCTGTGCTCATTTCTGCGTGGGTTGGACTGTCCTTTCTCACTTTTGTCACCTAGTATTTTCATTCAAGGTTTAGCTAGAACATTACATTACCCTTAGGTTAAGCATATCCTACTCTCCAGGTACATATGACCCCTTTGTAATTCCCATGACACATGAATTCATATCTTCCCACTAGGTCAATGGCTCTTAAAAGACAAGAACCATGCATTATTTTTCTTTGAAGTCAGTCCTAGTAAAGGAGCTGATAAGTGAATGGCTATCAAATGGCACATGGTGGATGGTTGATAAATGTTTAATGACTAAAGCAATAACTTAAGATGTCTAATTTTAAAAATCTGGATATTATTAGCTAATAAGTGAAACCCCATATTACCAAAACTAATGGTTCTTTTCTTTTTCCTTTAGGAAATGAGAATGAATTCAAGAATAATGACTGGGTTAATTTGATTTTATTATTTTCATTCAAATACTGTACTTCATTCAAATTTGCCAAATGCTATTGCAGTAATCACCACTCATTATTGTCATACACATTTGAAACTTTTTCACTGTCACACTAGTCCAAACTATACATAGATTTTATCTTCCCATGGTTCCGAAGTGAACACTGTATCAATGGCAGGTAAATGAACTCACAACATAAAAAGAGATAATTTGTGACAACAAAAACATAAAAGGGGAGAGAATAAAGGACTAAACATGCACAGGTAAATAAAGATACAGTCATAAGTAAAAGGACTACTATATATATGAAACTTTCTTTTGCAAGACGTCATTGAAAGAAATTGGAGAAGACATAAAGAGATGGAAAGGTATTTCATGTTCATGGACTGGAAGAATCAACATAGTTACAATGGCCGTATTACCCAAAGCAATATACAGATTTAATGCATCCCCACCAAAATCCCAATGAACTCCTGGCTTCAAATGACACTACAAAGCTATAATAATAAAAGCATATGGTGTTGGCAGAAAAACAGACACATAGGCTAACAGAACAGAATTGAGAGTCCAGAAATAATTCCACATGTATATGGGCATCTAATTTTTGACAAAGAAGACAAAAACATATAATGGAGAAAAGAAAGCCTCTTCTATATGTGGTGCTGAGAAAACTGAAAAGCCACATGCAAAAGAATAAAACTAGAATGCTATTTGTCACAATACACAAAAATGAACTCGATGGATAAGATCGAAATATAACACCTGAAATAATAAAATGCATAGAAGAAAACATAGGTGCTAAACTTACAGGCCTTGGTCTCAGGGAGGATTTTATGAATTTGATCCCAAAGGCAAGGGAAATAAAAACAAAAATAAATGAATGGAACTATGTCAACCTAAAAAGCTCCTGCACAGCAAAAGAAACCATCAACAAAACAAAAGGGCAACCAATGGAATGGGGAAAGATATTTGGAAAAAATACCTCCAATAAAGGGCTAACATCCAAAATACATAAAGAACTCAAATAACTTGACAGTAAAAACAAACAATCCATTTAAAAATGGACAGAACCTGAACAGACACTTTTCCCAAGAGGGCATATAAATGGCCAACACATTTATGAAAAGGGGCTCAACTTTACTAGCTACAGGGAAATTCAAATCAAAACCACAGTAAGATACCACCTCACATCTGTTAGAATGATTATTATCAAGGAACAAAAAATAACAAGTGCTGGACAGGATGTGGAATAAAGGAACCATTGTACACTGCTCATGGGAATGTAAATGGTGAGGCCTCTATGGAAAGCAGCATGTAGATTATTCAAAAAATTAAGAATAGAGCTATCTTATGACAAAGCAATCCCTCTTCTGGGTATCTATTCAAAAAAATGTGAAAACCTTTACTTGTAAAGAAATATATCCTATGTTCATTACAGCATTATTCAGGGTGGCCAAGACATGGAAACAACCTAAATATCCCTCAATGGCTGACTGGAGAAAGAAAATGTGGTACATATATACAATGGAATATTACTCAGCCATAAGAAAAGATGAAATACTGCCATTTGCAACAACATGGATGGATCTTGAATATTGTGATAAGCAAAGTAAGTCATATGGGAGAGAACAAGAACCATATGATTTCACTCACATGTAGCATATACAACAGAAAGCAATGAACAAACAAAACAAAACAAAAAAACCTAATAGACACAGACAACAGTATGGTAGTTACCAGAGAGGAAAGGGGTTGGGGGAGATTGAAGAGGGTAAAGTGGGTCAAATACATGGTGATGGAAGGAGACTAAACTTTGTGTTTATATATGGATGATGTATTATAGATTGTATACTTGAAACTTGATGTGATATTATTAACCAATGTCACCCCAATAAATTTAATTTAAAAATATATAGATTGGACTCTCAAAGGTCATTGGGCAACAGGGTCGACTTTCTCTAAAAGACCTCTCACTACACTAAAAATACCCTCAATCTCTGCTATATTATCCTTTTTAATTTTAGTGCATTTTACTTATAATTCAGTTTTTTATTTATCATCCATTTTATGGTACAAATCTATTCAAAGCTGGGAGAACTATAAACATAAATCACTTTGCAGAATTGATCTTATTTTCATTTTTTGGCACCTTTAAGAGAGTAAAAGCTATGTATTACAGAAAATGAGAACTGGAAGAGGCCTTTCGACCACCCTCTCATTTTACAGGTGTGGAACTGAAGCCCAGAAGGAGGAAGTGACTTGCCTGGTTGGTGGAAGAGCCAAAACTAGCTTCACTCTAATGCACTTAATTATAAACCCAACAAATATAAATGTGAATATTTGAGGTACTGAGCCGGGAGCTACAAGAAAAGAGTAATTATGATCTAGCTCTGAAGACTTGACAATCAATGATGGCAGGTTACTTAACTTCAGTCCATGAAAATCTAGATACAGCCAAAGCATTAGGTGCTATTGTTGCTACTTTTTAATGAAAAAAATATATACAAAGAATTCTTAACAGAAAGTCATCAGCTTGGAATGGATATTCAGAATTATATTACCTTTTTCCACAATCCTGCTTTGCCCCCAGCTCACTAGGGCTATCCGGAAAGGACAAAATACAAATCTGTCTGGAAACCAAGGGATGGATGGTAAAGAATCTAAATCATAGCCTTGACCAGTGTGGCTCAGTTGGTTGGACATCATTCTGAAAACCGAAAGGTCACCAGTTCAACTCCTGGTCAGGCACATGCCAGGGTTGCAGGTTCGATCCTCAGGCGAGGCATGAGTGAGAGGCAAATGATCAATATTTCTCCCTGACATCAATATTTCTCACCCTCCCTTTCCCCCACCCTTCCCTTCTTTCTAAAAATGAATAAATAAAATCTTTTAAAAAAAAATTTAAATCATAGATCTATTCATATTTACGTTGCTTGGCCTTTAGGCCTTGGTTTTTCTTTCCTGCAAATACTTCTGCTTCCTGAGAGGTGAAGAACAGTGTTGAGATCTGACACTCGATCGTTCCAGTATGACCTCCCAGACCATCCGGGCCTTTTGCTATATGACCTTACAGATACCCTCCTCTTGGAACAGTTCAATTAATAATAATTGTGTCTAAGTGCTGAGCAACTAGCATATGTCAGACACTAGCTAAGTGCTTTCCATAACTCATACAGCCTCAGGTAATTCTCACAACAACATTAAAAGACAAGAAAGCAGCAGTTCAGAAAAGCTGGTCAACTCCCCCAAGGCTAACGTGGCTCAAAAGTGGCAAAGATGACTCTAAAACTATGTTTTTCATTACAGCTGGCTGGTTTTCAAACACAAAATGCTAAACCCATGACACATATCTTTTTAAAATGTTGATCTTATAACACATATATTTTTATAATGAAGGATATCAGTGCTAAGATCAAGCAAACATAGCCACATTGCAACAAAGTTCATTAAAAGCTAGATCTGTGGACTAGAAATCGCAATGCCTGGGTCTACGCCGGCTCTGACACTGAAACATAGCCTCAGGGAGTCAATCCCTCCTGTCCTGCACTGTGGCAAATTATTATCTGACCCCACCACAGTTTCATAGAAACGGTACGAAATTATACCTTTAACAAATTTCTAGTGTACCAAGTTCAACTCCTCAGGTTTTGAAAGAAGTATTTCATTTAGAAACGTGTCTGTTAATGTGTCAGAGATTCCAGTTTCAAGCTAACGTTATCACCCGCCTTTTCTGACGTACATTTTTTTTAATCCTCACCCAAGGACATTTTTTCATTGCTTTTAGAGAGAGAGGAAGGGAGAGAGAAACATAAATTGGTTGCCTCCCACACACACCTAGGCCAGGCATCAAACCTGCAACACGGGCATGTGCGCTGACCAGGAATCAAACCCACAACCTTTCAGTTAAAGGACAACGTTCCCACCAAATGAGCCACATTGGCCAGGGCCTGACATACATTTTGTAAAGAGCACAGAACATGCACATTGTGTTCTAAGGTATTAATTTTACAATGGTAAGAAACTAAGTATTTTATTTGTGCCACAGAGGATGGCAAAGCTTTAGGTCTCCATAATTTGAGAATTACAGGTTTTAATTTTATGTCTGAAAAGTTTTAAAGAGTAACTATCTTTGTGTACTTCTGGATTAAGAAAGTATACCCAAGAATTATTTCCTGGGTTAAATATAACTTTATATGAGAAAAGGAAAGAAAATAATATTAAATAACAGCATGGGGAAGGGTTGTTTAGGAGGAACTTTCAGACTGGCAAGATTCTAAGCTAGTAGGAAGTGGCCCATTTTTCCTAGCAATGATCACAAATAGGATAAATTCATACCCAGGGGAATTTGACCAGGGTTGTCTCATCTGGTGGCAAAACAGAGACTGGATAATTTAGTCCTTTGACCCTGTTCACTAAAATTTAAGAGAGGAACTCCGCTCCCAGATTTGTTGTGCCAGTTCTGAAGTAAGACACTGCCACCTAGTGTTTGCTGCTCTCGCTGTAATTTGGAAACCTCCCAGTAACAGGGTCCTCTGTCACCTAGTCAGACAAGAGACCTAAATAGCAAAGGCATACATTAACATAGAATCAACATTATTTGTTGAATTAAAGTATTCTTTTGAGAAAAATATGAGCAGTCAGTGCAGTATTGAGACGGGAATCAGAGTTCACTTACACCTCCGTATGTTGACTATGTAAAGGAGTGACAGGGAATTTGTGGAAAACTTGCACGTGTTTGAATGGGAAGACATTGGCCGGGTAGCAGAGTATGGGGGCAGGAGATTACAGATCAAGGTAAGGATAGATTTTCTAACATTGAATCTCTAATATTGCCTAGTGGGGGCAGGCGTTTATTGTCACCGGAGGGTCCAGCCACAGCTGGAGTACTCTGTAGCAAAGCTGAAGAAGGTATTTTAAAAAAGATGGTTGATTGATGTAGAACAACCTTCAAATCTCTTCTTATGCTAGACTTTGAGCTCCTTGAAGACAGGGTTCTTATGATGGTATCCTGTGGTTGGCACAGGGTGCGATGTGTAGTAGATACAGATACTCAGTGTTCTGTTGAATGAATGAATATATACTGGCCATTTCCCTGAAGGAAGAAAACTAGCCCAAATAAAACAGTTACTTAACTGAAAAGAAAAAAAAATGCAGCCCCTGACATTTAGAAACTGGCCTGGCACTCAGACTAAATCACATTATTCCCCTATTGAACGTAAACTCTCAGAATGCCAACCTCAGACAAAGCACTTGGGGACTATGATAACAGGAGACAAAACAAGGTCACGTCATGCTGTTGTCTGAGCACAGACAAAAATAAGCTCACTGTGCCACCGCAGCATACCCAGCCGCCCAGCTCTTAGCCAAAATGCGTGGCTGCCGCTGCTTTACGAATGACTGCTTTTCCTCCGGCCACTCTTCCTTCCTATAGATGAGACTGACACATCCAATCACAGACTCGCCCTGCTCTTGGAGAGCATCCAATCTAAGGCAAAATCCCATTTCCTTAGATGCTCCCCCAAATCACCCAACCAAAACCCCAATCCTGAACTAAGTTCTTTCTAACACCCTCTTACCAAGATATTCCATAGTCCCCGTGGTCTGTGTTCTCCCTCCCTGTGTGGACAGAAAGGGCCACATACTAAACCTGACAAGCTCAGGGGAGGCCTGCGTGGCGCCCGTACAAACTCAGACACCGAAAGTACCCACAGAGCATGGCCTGAAATTAACTCTCTCACTAAAAGCAGTGTATGGCAGGTAGTCATGTCCTAGGCCGGTATTTTTCCCTAACGAAGGTCAATCTTTACCTTAACTGAGCCTGTCTGTTGTCTTTTTTGCATCTAGGACAATATACCTGATAACATGCCTTTGGAATAACAAAGTAATTTCCTTTTTTCTGGACCCCTTCCACAAATCCCCTCATTATTATTGTTAATTGTTGACTGTTAACTATCCTGTACCCACCCATGTAAAAGAAGTGTCTATTCATTTTACTTTCTATCTAATCCCAGAGATTCACTCTCCCCCTGCCCCCAGCCCACCATCCTGTTTGCTTTCTCATACCTCCCTAATCTGTCACTAATGAATTTCGTGTAGCCCCCTTCAGTCTTCCCCATTGATTTTGATGTATAAAGTAAGTGGTAAAACTGCCATTTTCCGGAGCATTTTCTCAATCTGCTGAGATTTTGCTTCCTGGCAATTGCTGTCAGTTTGGTTCAAACAAATTCATAAAAATTCCTACAGGTTTGGACGTTTCTTACATTGACAATTATAGCCCACTTTGTTTAGCTACAGTTCTGCTTCTGGTGGTCTTTGGATAAAGGGCATTGAAGAAGTAAATGCTAGGGGAAAAAAAGTATGCTCTTAACTCCAGTGCAGTGTGAATCCTATACGAATCCAAAATCTGTGAGGGCAGTGTTAGTTACAGAACACTCCCTAAAAGGGGTCTTTCATAGTAGCACTACTAACATTTACTGAGGCTTACTCTGTGTCTTTTACAGGCATTATTTCATCACATGTTGCAGGCATTATCATTATCCCTATTTGCAGACGAGGAAACCAAAGCACAGAGAGTAGCCTTCTCGAGTTCAAGCCGACTGGTAAGTGGTGGTGCCAGGATTCAATTTGGTCATCTGACTCCCAAGCCCATGTTTCTGAGAAATAAGACTTTGAAGGTATAGAGAGGGCTGTGAGTGTGCGTTCTGAGGGCAGGCAGCAAGGCATGAGCACAGGTAGGGTGGTGAAGAATGCCTCTGTGGAACAAGCATCTTGAATTCTCAGTAACTGTATACAAATCTACGAAATCACCCTGGCCAGGTGCTACAGTTGGCTGGAGTGTCCTCTGTATACCAAAAGGGTTGCGGGTTTGATTCCTGGTCAGAGCACATGTCTAGGTTGTGGGTTTGATCCCCGCTTGGGGCACGTATAGGAGGCAGATAATCAAAGTTTTTCTCTCATATCAATGTTTCTTCCTCTCTTCCTTTCTCTCTCTCTAAAATCAATAAACATATCCTTGGGTGAGGATTTAAAAAAAATTTTTTTTAATCTACAAAAGCCATGCTCCTCTCTCCACATACCCTTTAGTGCTGGTCCTGGTTCTCTTGGGGCTGACCCCCGGAGCCAAGTACAAGAGTTGGGGGTTCTTTGTGGCTTTGATTCTACCATCTTAATTTTAATGATTAAAAAGTGCTCCAATCTGCCTCCACTGCACACCTAAGCTTTTGTAATCTCCCCGAAGCCTGATATGACATAAGCTCAGGGTGGCTGGGGGGCAGGGGCCTCCAATCAGTCCTTCACCGTCACTCGTCTTTCAGGTCTCCATGTTAATATGTCATTCTGAGGGAAGCCTCCTCTGATTCCCTGGGATAAGTTAGATCTCTTCATCATAGGCACTCATATTGGCCTGAACGTCCCCGTTGGTAAAGCCTATCACACTTGCTACGGTTCAGTATACGTCCCTCCCTGCTAGACTTTAAGTTCCATGAGGGCAGAGGCCATGTCAGGCTTGCTCACTGCCTGACACACCGTAGAAACTCAGAGTTGTGAACTTGAAGGGGAAAGGGGGCTGAGTAGCATAGAGACTGGGGGGGGAAACCAGGTCAATTTCGTTCCCTTCTTATTTTAAACCCTTGTTTCCCAATGCATCATGATCCCTGCTCTCCTGTATTTGTTGACCTTAATTCAGATTGTCCTGAGTCAGATCAGACGTTGCCTAGTGAGAGATACAGCCATGCTCTTTTAAGAGTCTGATCATGTCACTGGAAAGGGGACATGGCCCTGAGCAGGTATGCCTGGGGCCAGCTGTAGCGTGTGGGTCCTTGACTTTGTGCAGGAAAGATTTTACAATGTGAGTCTAGGTGCTTTTTAGAGGATGTTTATTAAAGCTAGGGACAGTGAAACAAGGAGGGGCCTACGACAGAAAAAACAACAGGAGAGAGCCTAGGTAGGGAAATGAGCCGGGGCTGAGCTGCTTTGGCTCACAAAGAAGTCAGAGAAAAAGGGGCCTTGAGGACAGGTTCAGGGGGTCAGCCCGAAATGAGCTACCACTGCCCACTGCTCCCCGCGTTGCAAGTCTCCTTAGTTTATGAGATGCACGTCTGTGGGGGGAAAAGAAGGGGAAGGGCGAGGTGCAGGCATGCTCCTAGGAGGGAGAATGCACATGAGGATCTTTGATTTGAGGGGTTTTTAAGGCTGGGAGTTTAGGGGAGGCCTTGGGGAGAATCTCAATAAAATATTCATCAGCTTTATGCTGATGTGCCAAAATGAGATTTATTCCCTTAACTTCATCTGTCCTTGGGTATGGTTAGCAAATGGCACTAATGAGATTTTGCTATCTATCCCTCAGTAGGGTGATTTAAGCTATTTACCCTCTGGTTGGGAAGGAGTGTAAACCATTTATTATAAAGTGTCCTTGGTTTGCAGAAGACAGGATTTACTAGATGGCTACAAAGTGCTTGTTTAACTATCTGTCTTGTTTCCCTATTCCACTTTTCCTGGTTTACTAGCCTTTCTCATTCAGACCTTCATAAAGACCACCTTCTGAAAAGTGAACCTTATTCCCCTGGTGAGTAATCCAAGGTCAGACTGAATCAAACAGCAAAGCCAGAAATAAAATTCAGATTCAGTAGCTCCCAAGATGGTCCTTGATCTTCTTAAAGGAATAAAAAAGAGGAAGTGGGCACCAACACTGATTCTCTAAGAATGTTAATCACATGTGGACTTACAATGCCTGCAGCTACTACATCTTATCTGAGACATTAAAGCATAATGAGCCCTTCAGGAAATGGTATTTTTTCTTCTGGTTAAGATGGAGGCATAGGTAGACACGCTTTACCTCTTCGTGCAACCACAGAGAGAATTACAACTATGTCTCAAAACAAACAACAACCAAAACTGTCAGAAAATCAAGCTATATGGAAGTCTGACAACCTAGGATTTAAAGAAGCCACATTCATCCAGGTAGGCAGGAGGGGCAGAGTCCCAGAAATGGGAAGAGAGGCAGTCCCACACTCATGTGTGATAGATAAAATTCAAGAGGGATACCTTGGGAGCTAGCAATCCCAGCTCCAGGTCAGGTTGCACAGCCCAGGGTTCCAGTACCAGGATGACAGATCCCCATAGCTCATGGTTGTAAAAAACAGTGGAGGTTGCAGAGGAGGAAGAAATTGCTGGATTTTCAGGAGAGTCTCTTTAAAGGACCCGCAGGGACTTAAAATGTATGCAAACCCACCCACTCTGGGATCCACCACCAGGGTAACAGCTGGAAGGGTGTCTGTCACATACAGGAAGCAGGTGAAGTGACTAGAAATAGGGTATGTGTGGGCAAACCTCCAGGAGCCAGGCAGTGGCATGGTCCCCTCTCCAAACCCTCCCCTACACAGAGCCACAAAGGGGAGAAGTGGGTTGCCCTGCCCTGGCAACTACCTAAGCCTCTACCCTACACAATTTACAGATGCCTTCTCTAAGACAGAGAGTCAAAGCTGCTCTACCTAATACACAGAAACAAACCCAGGGAGGCTACCAAAATGAGGAGACAAAAAAATATGGCCCAAGTGAAAGAATGAAACAAAACCCCAGAAAAAGGACTAAACAAAACAGAGATAACCAACCTATCAGATGCAGAGTTCAAAACACTGCTGATCACGATGCTCAAAGAACTCACTGAGTATGGCAAAAACATAGGGGAAGAAATGAAGGTTACACTAAGTGAAATGAAAAATCTACAGGGAACGAACAGTGGAGGAGATGAAGCTAAGAATCAAAACAACGATTTGGAACACAAGGAAGGAAAAAACATTCAATCAGAACAGCAGGATGAAAAAAGAATTTTAAAAAATGAGGACAGGCTTAGGAACCTCTGGGACAACTTTAAATGTACCAACATCCAAATCATAGGGGTGCCAGAAGGAGAAGAGGAAGAGCAAGGAATTGAAAACGTATTTGAAAAATAATGAAAGAAAACTCCCTTAACTTGATGAAGAAAATAGACATACAAGTCCAGGAAGCACAGAGAGTCCCAAACAAAAAGGACCCAAAGAGGCCCATGCCTTCAAGACACATTGTAATTAAAAGATAAAGAGAGAATCTTAAAGGCAGCAAGAGAAAAGCAGAGCATTACCTATAAAGCAGTTCCCATAAGACTGTCAGCTGATTTCTTAAAAGAAAATTTGCAAGCAAGAAGGGACTGGTAGGAAATATTCAAAGTGATGAAGAGCAGGACCTACAACCTAGATTACTGTATCCATCAAGGCTATCATTTAGAATGGAAGGGCATATAATGTGTTTCCCAGAAAAGGTAAAGCTAAAGGAGTTCATCATCACCAAGCCATTATTATATGAAATGTTAAAGGGACTTAAAATTTAAGAAAAAAAAGGTCAAAACTATGAACATTAAAAGGGCAACAAATTCACAACTATTAACAACTGAATCTAAAAAACAAGTTAAGCAAACAAGCAGAGTAGAATCATAGATATGGAGGTCATTTAGAGGGTTATCAGCTGGGAGGGGGAAGGAGGAGAATGGGACAAAAGGTGCAGGGATTAGGAAGCATAATTGGTAGGAACAAATTGGTAGGGGATATTAAGAAGAGTATAGGAAATGAAGAAGCCAAAGAACTTATATGAACAACCTGTGGCCATGAACTAAGATCAGGGGGATTACTGGAGGGAAGGGGAGTACCAGGCAGAGGGGGGCAAAGGGGGAAAACTTGGGACAACTGTAATAGCATAATCAATAAAATATATTAAAAAAATAACCACAGTTAAGATGCTACATCACACCCACTGGGATGGCTGTTATCAAAACAAAAGTAACAACTGCTGGCAAGGATATGGAGAAAATTGGAACCATCATACATTGCTAGTGGGAATGAAAATGGTACAACTACTTCTGAAAATGGGCTGGCGGTTCCTCAAAAAGTTAAACAGAGTTAACATATGATCTAGTAATCCCACTCCTAGGTATATGCCCAAGAGACTTGAAAACATATATCTGCATAAAAACTTGTAAATGAATGTTCTCAGGAAATTATTCATAATAATCAAAAAGTAGAAACCAAAATGTCCATCAACTAATGAATGAATAAAAGGTAGTAGATCCATATAATGGAATATTATTCAACCATTAAAAGGGATGAAGTACTGACACATGTTATAATAGGAACCTTAAAAATGTTATACTAAGTGAAAGAAACCAGACACAAAAGATTACATAATGAATGACTCCATTTATGTGAAATGTACAGAACAGGCAAATTTATCGAGAGAGAAAGCAGATTAGTGGTTGCCAGTGACAAGGGGGAAAGGAGAATGGGGAATTACTGCTGATGGGTATAGGGTTTCTTTTGGGGTTGATGAAATGTTCTGGAATTAGAGGTCACAACTGAACAACATTGTGAATACATTAACAACTACTGAATTGGCCCTGACCAGTGTGGATAATTTGGCTGAGCATCATCCCACAAAGCAAAAGGTCACTGGTTCAATTCTCTCCCCCTTCCCCTCTCTCTAAAAATAAATGAATATATTTTTAACAACCTCCCCACCAAAGAAATGGTATTTTTAAAAAGGAACAGAAAAATACAAGAAGTATAATCTGGATTTATAATTAATATTGCAAAAATAATTTGAATTAAATTGTGTATTGTGATTCTCCAAAACTGGCTTACCAAAGTGAAGTTAGCATAAGCCAAAGTCCAAATCTGAGGGTACTGTGTGCCCTCTTGGTAAAGGATATGGTAAGGCTTTTCAGCTGCAGAATACACAAATGTCTTTGGCATATCCCTATATTCCAATCTCATGAGAAGCCGCCTAAAAATGAATGAGACCAATGCTAAATTCTTAGATACACAGCCACGCAATGAGAAAGTTCAAATAAAAGCCAAGTGCTTAGCCAGAAGTGCTAAAGAATGAAAGCCAAGCAATTAGAGCCAAGAAAATGGATTATATAATCTTCCAGCAGGAGATTCAGATATAGCAAGGAGATCAGTTATAGCAAGGAAGTTACTGACTGGGTGTTGGGAATAAACAAGACATCTTTTTACCTGGGATGGATCAAGTACAGTTCAGGACAGGAAGGGGCGAGGGGAAGAGAAAGACTACACAAGCCACCGTCCAGCCTGGGGTCTTTGAAAACATGAGAAGAAAACTACCTCTGCAAAAAAGCGAAGGTTAATGGATGAACTTTGGATGTCTTTCCTAAATACTTAGGGCTCATCGCTCCTATAGTTATTACTCACACAACCAGGAAGCCCCCAAATAATTGCGTACTTCATATTTCTTCGAGATATTCATTTCTTCTATCACTGCTGCCCCAAACAACATCATAAAATTATTCATAGGAAGTGAGGCAGGGCAGCTTGTTTCACCAACTCTCTTCCTGTATCTTAGTACAAAGGGCTAAAAATAAGTAAAATCACTGCTAAAGTTTCTAACCAAAAATAATTTTTGACAAGGCTTTTGTTTTTCCTTTCCCTGCTATTTTTCATTCCCTTTTAATTTTCTCTTTTATAAGAACAAAACCTATAATTTCATCTGGAAATGAACTATCTCTGTTTCAAGCAAAATAAAATGCTTTTTGAGAAATAAGCCAACATCCTCCCCATGGACAGAGGACAGTCTGGGACTAATGCACAAGGACCATGATCAGGCTGTCCCCAGTGCTATTCCTGTGACCTGCGAGGGGGCCTCAAGGACCTGACGGCCTAAAAACAAAACTTGTAAGAATGTCACATTTCTACATCATTAATCAAAGCTCAGTTGAATTTTCATCACAATGAACCTTAATAATAGTCCAACATTTAGACAGAGTGGGACATGAGTTTAGTAGACTGAAAACTTGATTTGTTCCACAGGTAAGCCTTGATTATTCTGTCTTTCATTTCTTTCAGCTCTAAAATTAAGCTATCTTTTGCTACCTTCCCTTTTTTGCCAATAGAAGATTAAAGATGAAATGAAATGTCTAACTTGCTTCAAAAGGAATTACTGCAGCCGTGCCAGCAGGGGCTGACTGGACGTGGGACAGGCGGCAGGGAGCATGCTCACACCCCAGAGCTGCCCCTCGGAGCCGAGGGAAGGAAGCGCACTGGGGAAAAGGACGCTGCCCACAGGAATTAGTTAGGCCTCGCTCTGCTTTGGAACTTTCAGTTGCACCAAGTAAATAATTTTCCTCACAGTTTATCTGATGAGGTGTTGTTCAGGGTAATTCAAACTGAGAACAAGAGACTTTTCCCATCTGCAAGTGGGTTACATAAGAGTGTTAAGTAATAGAGTCCTTAAAAGTCCATTAAGCTTTGAGCTGAAAACTTAGGTTTAAATAATGCAAGGTGGACATGAGACCAAGAAATCACAGAAACAAATATATGGCATACACAGACGACCAAGACCTGCTATGGAACGCTTTAATCACCACATGTAAAAATAATATTTTCACATATCAAAATGGCTCCAAATTCTTTATCATCATCACTGTAAGTCAAGAAATAAAAGTTGCACTAATACAAACCTTCCTGTTCATAACTGCAAGATTTATGAAACTTTCTTATAAACACATTTTTTTAACCCCAAGGCTATCACCAAAATGAAAAAGAAAAGTTACTATCGGCTGAAATTTATTCAATGTACAATTTTTTAAATCATTTATTCTTTAATCTGGAATGACTTTCTCTTCACTCTCCCACCCATACTAAGTGATGACAAGAGGAGCAGATGACAAATGGTTGTGTCCAGTCCAGTGATTTATAACATACTGACTCAACCCACTGATCAAAACAAAGAAATTGAATTTTAGTATCAATTTACTCAAAATTATCACATGAAAAAATTTATCAAAATTGTCTCTTTCTTAAAAAGGGGAGTTGACAGTAAATTCTCAAACAGTTCTTTCTTACAATGTCTATCGCAGTGCACCCTACTCACTACAGATGAGCGCACTAGTTTGGTTCAGAATTCAGACAGATTGCCTTGCAAATCTGAGCTCTGGGCTCTTAGTCACCCTGAGATAAGATCTGCACATGCCTAACAGAAGAATAACCCCAACGCTACAACAGTTATTCCAGTCAAGTGATGGCTGAGACAATCGTTTTAAATCAGAAAAAAGATGGCCATATGGAAGGGGGGGACTATTTAAACACTTTTGGTATGTAAAAGGAAATAAAGAGCACAAAAAGATTTTCAAAATCTAAATTCCTAATGTCTCTAAGATAGTTTTTTGTGAACAAGGCTAGAGTATGGTGTGCTACCACTCACAAGGCAGCCTGGGAACTTTTTCTCCCATTATTTCCATGATGATCTCTGCATGTTTTAAAATGTGTTCTTTCTAAATATTCACAGCACTTCATCAAAACTGACTTTTAGTCTGTACATCTGAGTCAGGCACTCTTTGCTGTCACTTGGTTTCAAAGTATTATACATGCAATTTCCTGTGTACTTCCTACTTTTGACTGCACAATCACAAGTATTCTGGGCTACAAGAAACATGTAGGGATATATGGCAGGTAAAGAATTACCGTACCTAATCTTGTTCCATACTCTCTATTTTTATTATTCCTGGATGCCTTCCCAATTCAAATGACTGAACTGAACAACACAGACATGGACATTTATTGGGTTTTTCTTGAGAAGTTAAATTATGTTCACTGCCTCTCAGCCAAACTGGGTGATGATAATGAACAGAGGATTCAATATTAGGCTGAATTAGAAAAAACTCTTCTGGAAAACACCTGATACAAGTGTTTGTGTGTGTGTGCTTTTTTTTTCCTGGTAGACTCACTGAAAATCAAGGTTAGAAAAACTCTTAACAATCGTATGGCCAATCCCCCATCTGACACCTGAACTCCTATATAACATTTCTGCCCTGTTGTTGTACACTGTCTGCTAAAATACCTTCAGGGGCAGAAAGCTGTTGCAACATTACTTACTCCTCCCTAGAACAGGACAGCAAAACAGATGGAACAGGCATAAAAAATTCCATTAAACATGATTATGAATTTTGTCTAACTTTTCAAGAGAGTTAGCAGATTGTCAATTGCTACTCAAAGGAATACATCAGAGTTGTTCCACACATCCCATGTTTTTGACAATGATTCAAAATAAGAATTTTTTACACCACTGTTGAATAGCAGTGTGTCTGTGGTCATTGGAGAAGCAGATAAAAATCTCTTAGAAGTGCTCATTGTAGGGACTCCAAAACAAGGGGTAAGTAAATGTTTTGAATAATAAATAAAAGTTTCACTTTAAAGCTGCTACAAACACCTTGCGAACAAGTCTTGGTACAAGACCTCCAGAGTCTCGGTGGGTGCATGGTCACAGCCGCAGCATCTGTCAGTTCAGAGGCAGGCGACAGGAGCAAGGCTGGGGCTGAAGCCTGCTGTATCCACTCAGAAGCAGGACCCTCTACCTTGACTTTCTCCTTCTGGTTCGTATGGTAGCACTGCAAATAATTTTCTTATTTCTGACTTCTCTCAAGGTACTCAGACTGTTTCGAGGTTTCAAATTCCCCCTTCAGAAGACCAACAAAGCAACATGTTGTTTGGTGGACAGTAACGTCAGAATTCAAATTACAAAGGATCAGTTCCTCTGAAGGAACACATTTATATCTCCATATTTATTTTCTGAACATATATACGAATAAGTCTATCTGAACTGAAAACATTCATCCTGATAACACATACATAAACTTTAAAAAGTCTAAATGACCATGTTAATTGAGACTCAGCTGATTCAATTTTGAGTGGTATCTTTCACTGCGAGGTGTTAAAATGGCAATGGTGTCGACCTTTAACACACAAGACTGAATAATGAACAAAAACAAAACAACAAAAAACCAACCTTAAAGTCAGTATGTCTTTTTATATGGAGGCCACTTTTTTTTCATATCGTTTTCAAAAGTGTCAGATAATTAACATTTAGTGGCTAGATGACAGGAGAGCAAATCTTCCTGCAAAAAAGAATAAACTTCTTTGACCACTGAGATTTGGAAGTCAAATCAATGGAAGTCTATTAAGTACTCAGGATAGATCTGGTTGGCATCAAACACCACAAAGATCTTTGGATTCCAGGTGTCATCCACACAGCTGTCATATAAATTCACATAGCTACCGTCTTTGGAAGGAGGTCGCATGTATTTGGAGTCTCCATTTATATAATCTCCAATTAGCACTCGAGCAAGAAACATAGATTTATATGTTCTAAATAGATGCCGCTGTTGCAAGCTTACACCATGAATTTGGAATGTGTTTCCATGTTTTATGTCATCTTTGCAGAAGCGACTGGAGTAAGCAGCATCTCTAGCAAAATAGGTTCCTTAAACAAAAAGAACCAAAAAAAAAAAAAAAAAGCCAAGATTACTCTGAAGAATACATGAAACACAAACAAAAACATTCTAACTGTTAGGGGAATAGACACATGGAATTATATAACTGAAATAGATGTGGAATTTCCTCCTGTGTAGATCTTTAAGGAAAGAATAGGAATTCCTCTGTCATGGACAGCTGTGATTCGCACTGGCATGGGGATAAATCTGTTTGTATAGACCAGTCCCCAGCACCAACACCATCCCACCCGCACAAAAATTTTCAAAAGAAACCTTACCAAGAAATCGAATATGTAAGACACATACAAACTATTTCCGTGATTTTAAGTGTGAGACAACCTGAGTTTTGTTTTTTTAAAGATTTTTATTTATTTTTAAAGCGAGGGGAAGGGAGGGAGAAAGAGAGGGAGAGAAACATTAATGTGTGAGACCAACATCGATTGGATGCCTCTCGCACACCCCCAACTGGGGACCTGGTCCATAACCCAGGCATGTGCCCTGACTGAGAATCGAAATGGCAACCCTTTGGTTCACAGTCCAGAGCTCAATCCACTGAGACACAGCAGCCAGGGCGGACCTGAGTTTTAATTGCTTGGACACCCTCCCATTTCTATTTCCTTCCACCACTTTCCTCACCCCGCTACCTCGTACAGCAATGAAAACTACTGGTCAGCAGAGATGATTTTAAAACCCCCCAAAACATATTTCTAAGATACAGAATAACAATTCAATAGTATTTCTGAAAATAATATAACTATGTCCAGGAGAGTACAAGGCTCTTCACAGCTGACCATCCCAAATCTCACTGGTTTAGTGCCTAAATATGAAAACTGAGTAAAGCATCTGACTCTTAGAAGGAGTCAGGCCTATGAGATTGACATCATTATGGGAATACTTACTCTAAAATAATTTCTGAAAGAATTTCAAAGTCTCATATTACTCAATACTGACAGGATTTATGTAACACTTTTCTGATCCTCTTACAGTTAAACAAATGGAATGGCCTTTTCGGTAGCTATTTTAAAAATTAATTTATTTTTTAAAAACTACAGCACATCCTGATCCTAAGTGGTAGTCAGTCTTCTTGATGGAGGTAAGGTGCAAAGTAAGAACCAGTAAAATAAATGTCCATCCCTTACCTTTTCCCCTCATCTCTCTCCTTAATTTGCTTGAGTAGTAGGCATAAATTGGAGAACTTGGACTTTCACAACATTAGAAAAAAGGTGAGGATTTCCCCCATTATTCCTTATTGTTCATTAATATTCTTACCTATCTTTTTCTAAAAAACAAAACAAACAAAAAATACTAGTACTAGACCTGTGCACAATGTAATTAATTTATTTTATAGTTCTCTCTGTATCTGACATAGAACAGTTTTAGTTTTATCCATGGAAAGGACTTATACATGAAAATCAAATGTAATAAAAAAATTAGCTAACATGGACATGATGCCCCATGTGAATGACGGGGAGTGGGGTGCAGTTAAATCCAGTAAAAAGGTCTTCTATCTTATACATGCAGGAAGTGGCTTTTCTGTGGCTCAGAAACTCTGAGGGTGTGCCAGGAGCCTAGCACAGTAACTTTTAACTTAATGAATGACTATCAAACCCCTGAATTACAAAGCAATCAATTGTCTCCAAAGAGAGGAGATTTGCTCCCAGAACTCAAATTGGACATGGAATTCTGATAATTACCTTTACCAAACAGAGCGCCATGTATACCATTTATTCTCCAATCAAAGTTATGAATGCAAATAGCTTCCACAAATTCACTGCTGGTACCATGAAATAGCATTTGTTCATTAATCTGAGGCACACCACTTTTTTTCTTGAGCTGAGCCTTTTTTCTAAAAACACAATAAACAGACATAAAACACAAATAGAAATATACTATAAGTAGCAATTATTAATTCTTCAAGGAGCAAAATTCAATAGAAAGCATGAACCAGAAAACACTTATTTAACATAAACAATAAATGGACAAAGCATCTCTGAAGAAGAATCTCAAATGCTCTTGGACACATAGATCATCTCATTAAAAATCATTAGTTAACACAGGGACTTAAGGTTTGAAAATTATACCCAAAATTACAGATATGCCAGACAGTGCCCCATTACAGTAAAGGTGATTGCCTAAGCCAGACAAGTTTTACAGATGCCTACAAATGACATTATAAGCAATTAAATAGTACAAAGTTCACAGAGTCTTTAAATAGTGAATTCATTGAGCAAGGACCATGCCTTAATTGTTGTATTCCCAGAGGTTAAAAAATTCTGGTTGCATGGAACTGAATTTTGAATCTTAGGGTTGGAAGGACAGTAAGCCATCAGTTCAACCTCTTCCCAATGGACAAATCTCTTTTAACAAGGTAGGACTGATTTTAACAGTATAAACACAAATTGAAAACAGCCTAAAATTTTTTCATAGAAAAATGAATAATTACATATTTATACACGAAAGTTAAAAGTAATAAACTAGATTTACATGTATTAAAATGGATAACATGAAAAATAATGTTGAATGTGAAAAGGATGTTGTAAGAAGAGACATATAACTCAAAATAATACTGTATATTGTATAAGTACACATGTATAGGTAGTAAAAACTATAAAAACATAGGCAAGAAGGCAGCACACCAAACTCAGGAGGGAAGAAGGAAAACAAGATGGAAATGGGGATAGGGTAAACGTTTCCCCTGTTTCTATAAGGCTTTGTATATATATTTTTTAAAATAAAGAAAATCCAAGATGGTAGAAGAGTAAGTGGAAGCTACACTAACCTCCTCCCAGGACCAGTCTGGAATTAAAACTCGTAATTAAACCGTAGAGAAATCATCCAGAATAACCAACTGAACAATAGCTGAAGAGGAGCCTTATAACCACAGACATAAGAAACCACTTCACCACAACAAGACTGGTAGGTAGTGCGGAAGGGACATGAGAGGACTGGCTGGGCTCCCACGGGCAGCAGCTAAAGTACTAGAGGGATATTTCAGCAGCCAGGGGGTTCCCCTTGGGAAGTGTGGGGTCTAAACCCCAAGCTAGGCTCCTCAGCCTACAGCACCAGGGCCCAAAAAGTACCCAGATAACATCCAGCTATGAAAAGTGGCAGGGTTTCTCTCTGCCAGGAACAAATGGCTGGAGTCACAGAGAGCTTCTTAAAGAGCCAATGTACAAAATTTTGTTTGCAGCCACTTACCCTGGGCTCCAGCAAAGGGAGGAAAGAGTGGACTAGAGATGCTTGAGGAGAGTCTGGGGGGTTGGTGGCTATGGGGAGAGAGCTGAGGGTGCAGCTACCAGGATCCTGGTGCTGAGTCATCCCCCCAGATTGCAGGAGCCATCTCTCTCAGGCAGAGCACTCCCCTCCAAGTGGCATCAGCCAGAGGGGAAGTAATAACCCTGCTTGCAGGAATTACACTGTCCCACCCTGTGGTGCTTAAGCTTGACTGCTTATTACTGATTGATTAGATTAACAGTTGAAGGCAGGCACAGATGTGGATTCCTAGTATCAAACAGGTGGCCTAGGGCCAGACTGGGGCACCATCTCACATCATCAAGAGTGGATCCAGAAAAAGAAGGCAGCGGTAAACACTAGATTCTACTGAGATGAAATCCACCGCATTCTTCATGATTTGTGTTATTTTCTCTCCTATATAGCTGTTTAACATTCATTTCTTGTCCTGCAAGTCTGTGCCTATTAGGTCACTAGTTTTTATAATATAGTTTATTTGAAATCTCATAATTTGCTCTTCCCTTACCTTACTCCATTTTACCTCCTTCTTTCCTCTTCCTATTTTTATTTTAAATTTTGTCTTCTCTCTTGCTACAACTTCTTTCCATTCTTCACTCTTATTATTTCTCCCTGTTCCAGCCTCTCAAAACAATTTTTATTGTCATTAGACATCTCATATTCTTTTTCCCATCTTTAAAATGCCCTTATTCTCTCTTTGGGTATCAGTCTTTGCTCATTGGTTGTGGATATGGTGGTGGTTGTTGCATTTCTTCAATTTTATTTCTAGATCTTCACCATTTTTTATTTTTGTATTTCAAATATCATATTTTACTGTTCCCCTCTCCTACTCCATTTTGCCTTCCTCCTGCCCATTCCTTTTTTCTTTTTAAATTTGAATGATTCCTAATCTTAGCCTAGTTTTTATACCTCACTCTTATTATTCCTTTTCCCTCTATTCTCTCAAAGTCACTTCTATTTCCTCTAGATGTCCTTCTTTATTCCCTCTTATTCCCATCCCACCTATATTAATCTTTACTCATTTGTTGTTGATAGTGCTGTGGTGGATCTTTTTCTCCAATTTGGTTCCTATTTATTCTCTTTTTCTCTACAGTTTTTAAATTTCTTTTTAAACCTAATACTATATCCTTCCCTTCTCTTACTCCATTCCATCTTCTTCCCTTTCTTTTTTATTTATGATGCAAATTTTACTTTCTCTCTTCCCCTTGTCTCTAGTCCCAACTCTTATGATGGTTCCTCTTTCTGCCCTCTCAAAATCATTTTTCTTTCAGTTACTCATCTCATACTCATTTTTCCTTTCTTATAATAGTCTTACTCTCTTTACACCTGTATTAATATTGGTCCATTTGCTGTTGATAGTGTGATTGCGAACAGGGGTTATTTTGGGGGGTGTGGGATGGTTATCTAGGATGTTTGGTCTCGTCCTGGCAGCACCTGTACAATAGCATACAACAGCACTGGGTGAAGTGACTCTTCGCCAACCAGATGGAAGTACCCACAAAACAACCCAACAACAACTAAAACCCATTTACAATCAGAGAGACCATATAAATGGCATAAAGAAAAGCCCAAGAGCATCAGGCTCAGGAGATCAAGGAGGTGGCAAATTGAGTCCCACAGCTCTCCTACCACAGAAGGTCATGTCATGAAGGCAGGGAGTCAAAGAAGGTCAATCTAAAATGGAGAAACAAACAAGAAGAGTCACCTAAAATGGGGAAACAAAGAAACAACTTCCAATTGAAAGGAAAGGGGGAATCCCCAGAAAGACTGCTAAATGAAATAGAGGCTAGCAAACTATCAGACATTGAGTTCAAACTAATGGTTATAAGGAAGCTCAAGGAGCTCAGTGAGAACCGCAAAGAACTCCAGGGAAGCTACAAGGAACTTACTGCAAACTACACCAGCATAAAAAAGGACATGGAAACTATCATTAAGAGCCAGGAGGAAATGAAAAACACAATATCTAAAATGAAGGAAACAGTAGAAGGAATTAAAAGAAGGCTAGATGAAGCAGAGGATCAAATCAGTGAGCTGGAAGACAAGGTAGAAAAAAAATTCCCAGACAAAACAACAAAACAAAAAAAAAAGACTAAAAAAGAACAAAGAAGCTTTAAGGGAGCTGCAGGACAACATGAAATGTAATAATATCCATATCACAGGGATCCCAGAAGGTGAAGAGGAACAAGGGATAGAAAAGAAAACCTGTTTGAAGAAGTAATGACAGAAAACCACCCTAACTTGATGAGAGGAAAAGTCACACATGTCCAGGCAGCACAGAGAATCCCACTCTCAATGCACCCAAAGTGGTCCACTCCAAGACACATCATAATTAAAATGGCAAAATTTAAAGACAAAGAGAGAATCTTAAAGGCAGCAAGAAAAAACAGATAGTAACATACAAGAGAGCTCCGTAAGGCTATCAGCTGATAACTCAATAGAAACACTACAAGCCAGAAAGGAATGGCAAGATATATTCCAAGTAATGAAAAGCAAAGGCCTATAACCAAAACTACTCAACCCAGCAAGGCTCTCATTTAAAATGGAAGGTGAAATAAGGAGTTTCTCAGACAAAAAAAGGCTAAAGGACTCCATCTCGACCAAACCAGCATTGCCAAACATGCTAAGGGGCTGATATAAGAAAATGAAGGGGGGTGGCACAGGACATAGATACAAAGGGGAAAAATGGCAATGTATAAGTACCTATCAATAATAACCTTAAATGTAAAAGGAGTCAATGCTCTACTCAAAATACAGAGGGTAGCTGAATGGATAAGAGGCTGCATATATGCTGTCTACAAGAGACCTACCTCAGAACAAAAGATCTACACTGACTGAAAGTGAAGGGATGGAAAAGAATATTCCAAGCAAATGGACATAAAAAAAAAAGCTGGTGTAGCAATACTTATATCTGACTAAATAGATTTCAAAACATAGGCTATAAAAAGAGAGATAAAAAACGATACTACAAAATGCTTAAGGGAATAATCCATCAAGAAGATATAACCTTGAAAACACATATTCACCCAACATAGGAGCACCCAAATATATAAGGAAAATCCTGGAGGACTTCAAGAAAGATATCGACAGCAACACACTCATAGTATGGGATTTTAACACCCCATTGTCAACAATGGATAGATCTTCCAAACAAATAATCAACAAGGATAGTGTGGCATTCAACAACACTCTAGATCAAATGGACTTAATTGATATACACTGAACTTTTTGCCTCAAAAGAGCAAAATATACATTCTTTTCAAATGCACATGGAACATTTTCAAAGATAGGTCACATGGTAGGACACAAAACAAGCCTCTACAAATACAAGAAAACTGAAATCATATCAAGCATCATCTTGGATCACACATACAATGGCTTGAAGCTAGAAACCAACTTCAAGGGAGGAACTCGAAAACATTCAAAGTTATTGAGACTGAATAACATGCTATTAAATAATGAATGGGTCAACAACGAGATCAAAGAAGAAATTGAAAAGTTTCTGGAAACAAATGAAAATGAACACACAAGAGCTCAAAACCAATGGGACACAGCGAAGGCAGTCCTGAGAGGAAAGTACATAGCAAAACGGGCCTACCTAAAAAAGATAGAAAAATCTCAAATAAACAACCTTGCCTTACATCTACAAGAACTAGAGGAACAACAACAAACAGGGCAAGTAGGAGAAAGAAAAATAATCAAGATCAGAGCAGAATTAAATGGCATAGAGACTAAAAGAACAATTCAAAGGATCAAGAAATCCAGGAGCTGGTTCTTTGAAAAGATAAACAAGATCGACAAGCATTTAACTAGACTCATCAAGAAAAAAAGAAAGAGGGCCCAAATAAAATCAGAAAAGAAAGAGGAGATTTTACAACCAATACCACAGAAATACAAAGGACAGTAAGAAATTACTTTGAACAGCTATATGCCAAGAAATTTGACAACCTGGGTGAAATGGACCAATTTCTAGAAACATAATCAAGAAGCAGAAAGCCTGAATAGGCTGATACCAGCTAGTGAAATTGCAACAGTAATCAAAAAACTCCTGGCACACAAAAGACCTGGACTTGACAGTTTCGCAGGAGAACTGTACCAAACATTTAGGGAAGAGCTCACTCCTATCCTTCTCAAACTATTCCAAAAAATTTCAAGAAGAGGGAAGACTCCTAAACTCGTTGTATGAGGCCAGTATTATCCTAATTTCAAAACCAGGTAAAGACACAACAGAGAAGGAAAACTACAGGTCAATTTCACTGATGAACATAGATGCTAAAATCCTCAACTAAATATTGGCAAAGCAGATCCAGCAATACACTAAAAAGATCATACACCATGATCAAGTGGAATTCAAGCCCAGGGATGCAAGAATGGTACAATATTCACAAATAATTAATTTAATATATCACATAACAAAATAAAAGAAAAAAGCACATGATCATATCAATAAATGCTGAAAAAGCATTTGGCAAAGTACAGTACCCATTTATGATACAAACACTCAGCAAAGGGGGAGCATACCTCAACATAATGAAGGTCATATACGAGAAACCTACAACCAACACCATACTCAATGGGCATAAACAAAAAGCTTTCCCCCTAAGATCAGGAATAAGACAAGGGTGTCCGCTTTCGCCACTTCTATTCAACATAGTATTGGAAGTTTTAGCCACAGTGATCAGAAAAAAAAAGCAGTAAAAGGTATCCAAATTGGAAAGGAGGAAGTAAAACTGTCATTGTTTGCAGATGACATGACAGTGTACATAGAAAACCCTATAGGTCCACCAAAAAGCTACTCAGCTTAATAAGTGAATTTGGCAAAACAGTGGGATACAAAGTAAATATTCAGAAATCAAAGGTATTTTTGTACACCAGCCATGAAATATCAGAAATAGAAACTAGGAAAAATATCCCATTTACCATAGTAACAAGAAAAATGAAGTACATAAGAATAAACTTAACCAAGTGGGTAAAAGACCTGTACTCAGAAAACTACACAACAATGAAGAAAGAAGTTAAAGAAGACACAAATAAATGGAAGCATATACCATGTTCATGGTTTGGAAGAATTAACATCATTAAAATGTCCGTACTACCCAAAGTATTCTACAGATTCAACACAATCCCTATTAAAATACCAATGACATATATCACAGATTTAGAACAAATATTTTAAAAATTTATAGGCACAAAAATGGCCTTCAATAGCTGCAGTAATCTTGAGAAAGAAGAACAAAGTAGGAGGGATCACAATTCCTGATATCAAACTATATTACACAGCCACTGTAATCAAAACAGTCTGGTACTGGCATAAGAACAGACACATCCATCAATGGAACACAACAGAGAGCCCAGAAATAAATCCATGTCTCTATGGTCAATTAGTATTTTACAAAGGGGACTGGAACATAAAACAGAGTAAAAATAGCCTCTTCAATAAATGGTGTTGGGACATCTGGAATGGTACATGCAAAAAAATGAAACTCGACCATCAACTTACACCATACACAAAAACAAACTCACGATGGACAAAAGACTGAAATATAAGTCATGACACCATAAAATTGCTAGAGGAAAACACAGGCAGTAAAATTTCAGATATCCCACATGGCAATATTTTCACCAATATATCTCCTAGGACAAAGGAAATAAAGGAAAGAATAAACAAATGGGACTACAACAAATTAAAAAGCTTCTTCATGGCTAAATACAACATCAGCAAAATGAAAGAGGGACCAACCTTTTGGGAAAACATATTTTCCAATGATACCTTGGACTAGGGTTTGATCTCTAAAATATATAAAGAACTCATACAACTTAACACTAGGAAGACGAACAACCCAGTTAAAAAGTGGGCAAAGGACCTGAACAGACACTTCTTCAAGGAGGTTACACAGAGGGCCCATATACATATGAAAGGATGCTCAGCCAGAGGCAGATTTAATGTGGGTGCATGCACGCCCTGCGCCCTGACTTCTGAAGGCATGTATTTTTATTTTCCCTGTCTCTCTCTAATTTTTACGGAGCCCAATATTTTCTTCTGCACCCGGGGCCTCAACCGACCTTAATCCACCTCTGTGCTCAGCATCACTAGCCATCAGAGAGATGCAAATTAAAACTATAATAAGATACCTTCTCACACCAGTCAGAATGGCTACCATGAACAAATCAACAAATCAACAAACAACAAGTGATGACGAGGAGTGGAGAAAAGGGAACCCTAGAGCACTGTTGGTGGGAATGCAGACACCATGTAAAAGAGTATGAAATTCCCTCAAAAATCTAAAAGTGGAACTGCTTTTTGACCCAGCAATTCCACTGATGGGATTATACCCTAAGAATCCTGAAACACCAATTCAAAAGAACCTATGTATCCCAATGTTCATAGCAGCTCTATTTATAACAGCCAAATTTGGAAACAGCCTAAATGCCCATCCATAAATGAGTGGATCAAAAAACTGGTACATTTACACAGTGGAATACTACACAGCAGAAAGAAAGAAGGAACTCCTACCTTTCACGACAGCGTGGATGGGACTGGGGAGCATTATGCTAAGTGAAATAAGCCAGGCAGTGAAAGACAAATACCATATGAGCTCACCTATATGAGGAACCTAATGAACGAAAGAAATAAATGAGCAAAATAGAACCAGGAGCATGGAAACAAGGAACAGACTGATAGTGACCAGAGGGGAGGGGAAAGGGGGAAAGAAGAGGGAGGATCTAGTCAAGGAACATATATAAAGGACCCATGGACATGGGCAACAAGACGGAGACTGACTGTGGGGGTGGGGGGAGGGCTGGGCAGGGAGAGCAATGAGGGGAAATTGGGGCAGCTATAATGGAACAACGATTAAAAAAGAGATAGAGAGGAAAATGTGACAAATGTTAAATTTGAATGGTAGGTACATGGGTGTCTGTAAACTATTAGTTACATTTTCATTTTAAAAATATTTCGTAAAAATGTTTTAAAAATTAAAATAATCCCTTTCCCCTATTATATCTCCAATAGATTGCTATTTAATGCCTGTTTCAATTCATTCCAGTGTCAAGTGTTCAGTGCTTTGCATGACAGGGAGACCTGTTTGTGATCAGCTGTAATTGTTAGAAAGTACATCCACCCTAATGCTGAACCAAAATCTTCCTTCCTATTACTTCCACTGATTGGCCTTAGTTCTTCTCTTTCTAACCCAGAACAATTAAAATATTATTATACAAAACTACTCTGCAAATATCCAAAAATAACCATGAATACTGACCGAGGCTTTCTTTTCTAGGTCAAATATATACCACTCCATCAACTATTCCTCACACAGCAAAGCTTCCAGGCCTTTCTCCATCTGTCTTGGACAGCGCTTAGTTGACAAGAATCTGCTGGATACCTTCTGGTTTACAAATGTTGGTAGGAAACAGAAACAGAGTCCACATATTACCAGACATCACTGACTCTGCCGGCACACCACTGAATTCATTTTGTAGCGGGGGCACCACACTGCTGACTTACCGGAGGTTGAGTAAACTAAAACTCCCAGGACTTTCTCAAATTAGAGTTCTCTCAGCTTGCTGTATTTGCACAAATGATTTATAAACCTAATGTAATATATTTATTTCTTTTAAGGTTTAATTTGGTATAGCGATTTAAAAAATACAGAACTTATTCAAAAAAACCTGTATCTTAGTGACTATGTTGGGGGCGGACACTTGCATTTAAATGATGACAGAAATGGAAATGTATATGGCCTTCCTCAAGAGTCATTTGGCAATATGTATCAAAATTTAAATGTATATGCTTTGATTTATTGGCGATAGTCTTTTCAAACCATAACACATGACATTACAAGGATGTGCATTAAACAAATATTTACTTCAGGAAAAGCCCACGTTTTCACTAAGAACAAATTATGCCAGCCCTGACTGGTGTTGGCTCAGCTGGTTGGGCATCAACGCACAGGGCAAAGGGTCTCTGGTTTGATTCCCTGTCAGGGTACATGGCTGTGTTGTGGGTTCTGTCCCTGGTTGGGGTGTGTACCAGAGGCGACTGATCGATGTTTCTCTTTCACAAGGATGTTTCTCTCCCTCTCTTCCTCCCTCCCTTCCCCTCTCTCTAAAAATAAATAAAATCTTTAAAAAAGAACAAATTATGCCAATTTTCTTTTTTAAAACTTGATCTACTTACTTTTCTAACAGTGTATATTTATTCTTTTCTAAGAAAAAAAACTTTAAAAAAAGATAATCATATCATTTTGACTCACTGTTTCAATCTTCCAAGGTCTTTCCAATTCCTAATTCATTCACACAACAAATAAGCTACCCATTCTAGTTTTGAATCTTTCACAAGTGTGATAAGCAAGTTTTCCACACTTTCTTCCAAACTCCTGATAAAGATGTTGAAGGGCTCCAGGAGAAAGCACGCATGCCATTCAAATTACTGTTTGCATAAGACTTTTTAACAACTGGGTATTAATTTTTTTCTTTATACCTATTCACCTCACACACATTTCTCTAAATTGTCTTTATCACAAGAATCTTTTCAACTGCTTTGTAAAAATCAGTTACCCTAAGGGGATCAACCATCTACTACTACGGTAACCTTTTACTTGCATATTAGTAAATCTACACTGTTTTTTTCCTAAGTAAACATTGTTTAATACACATCCTTCTAATGTCAGGCTTCATGGTCTATAATGGCTAGAATCCACTTGAAAATCAGGATGTTCAGCTCATCGCTACTTTTTCAGGCACAGATTAGAATGAATTTGGGCTTGAAAATTTACTCCAGTCTCTCTCTTAGATAGTATAAAGGAAGTGTTGGTTAGTTAAAGAGCCAGGTGTGTTGGCATTAAAAACCTGCTTGGTCACTGGATTAGATAAAATGTTATTATACCGGTTGAAGGCAGAGTGGAATGGGGTGGTCAAAGCTTTGTATCCCCACAGCATGAATTATTCTAGTGCCCGCTGCTCAGGCACCTGAGAAAAGTGGAGACTCTCATACTGTGACCTTGGTATTCCAGAAAGGCTCATGTTGAATTCTAGGGCCTCCTGGAGTTCAGTTAAACTTCTGGAAAAAGTCATAGGATTCAAACTATACTAAGTTCTTCACAATCCTGCCCATCTTTGCCCAACCCTACGCACATTTCTGAACTTACTGAAAATATTGTATCATCCACCTCTCAAAGATCTCTCGAAATTACCCCCTCTCTCAAGGACTAGAGTGCCAAACTGGATATGCCACGTACCCTGAACTGCAGCAGGAATAGCTTTATGCTCTAGATTGAAATAAGTTTGCCTAGATTTAGACCAGTGGTTCTCCATCCTGGCTGAACATTGGAATCTCTTGCAGAACTTTTTTAAGATAATGTCAGAATGCTGAGGTTCTGATGTGGGGGATCATGGGTGGGTGACATGGGTGGGGGTACTTGTTAAGGAGCTCCACAGGTGATTCTGATATGCAGCCAGAGCTGAGAATCTTTGATCTAAATCCAAATTCTTCCACATTCTTTTTTCAATAAAGATTTTATTTATTTTTAGAGAGAGTGGAAGGGAGGTTAGTAAGAGGGGGAGAGAAACATTGTTCAGTTGTCTTTCTCATGCCCCCAGCCTAGACCTGGTCCACAACCCAGGAATGTGCCCTGACTGGGAACTGAACCAGCAACATTTTCGTTCACAGACCGGTACTCAAGGCACTGAGCCACACCAGCCAGGGATCCAGCCAGGGATCCAGCCAGGGATCCAGCCAGGGATCCCGCCAGGGCCCTTGCACATTCTTAATGAAACTGCAGCTTTCGTTGCTCTTTTTTCCTTGCTGCCTTCTCCTTCCCAACCCTGGATCAACCCAATTACCTCCTCTCTCTGCTCTTAAATCTGAATGGCTGAAGTTAAATCAAACAACATCCCCATGGTTTCCACTGCAAATTCACACATTTCAACTTTAGCTAAGCCCTCAGCACTGATGGAAATACTGTAATTCCCAAGTTAGCTCGTTCTCTGCCATTTTCCATAGCGACCATTTCACATCTCCACTTTTCCTCTCTCTCTCTCTCGTATCCATATCTCCTTGATACCTCATTCTCTGCAGGTGACCTCACTTCTTATTTCATGAAGGAAACTAAAAGTATCAGGATGGAGCTCCCAATCTAACTCCTGTCCTCATCTCCAACCTCCACTTATTTACAACATAACTTGACCACCCTTGTCTATCTCCTGACATGCATTCTCTGAATTCCATCCATTACACCTCTTTAGGAACCTTAATCCACCAATTACCCTTCCTGTCTCCTTTTAAACTCTCCCTTTCCATAGGTTCTTTCCTATTATAATTTAAACATGCTCAAGTCTCTCCTATCTTTTAATTCAAAAAAACATAAAACAAAACAAAAACCCTTTCCAACTCCACGTTACCCATCTTCTCAGAGCTCTCATTCTCTTCACTGCCAAGCTTCTTGAAAGAGTCATCAGCATTTGCTGTAAATACAATACAGGGTGGGACAAAAGTAGGTTTACAGTTGTGAGTATGTGAAAGTTTATTCTTGTATTATTATTTATTAATTATTGCATTATCTTCTATATGAATAACTGTAAACCTACTTCTGCCCTACCCTGTATAGCATCTACTAACACTGCTCTTATCAAGGGCACCGATGACATTTTTGTTGCAGAATCCAAAGGATATTTTCAATATTTATCTTACTTGGCAACTCTTCCATATGTGACTGAGGTTTACACATACCTAGGTAAACCACATTCTTCCTTTGGCTTCTGTGATCATATTCCATTGGTTTTCTTCCACCTTTTCTGGTTGTCACTTCTCAGTCAGTTTCTTCCTTGCGTTCTCTCTTCCTCTTTCTATCGCTTCTAGAGTTCAGTCCTTGGTCTTTCTCTTTCCTTTATCTACATAAAGTCCCTGGTTATCTCATTAGTTCCTATGGCTTCTTTTACCCACATTTTTGAACAACTTCAAACCTTTATCTCTAGTCTACATCACTCTGTCAAGCTTCCAATCCATGTATCAACTACTACTCCCTCCCTATCCTCCCCAGACCAAAACCGGTTCCTAAACATTTTTCCCTAGCCAATTAAAACAAATCAGAAACTTCAATGTTATCTTTCCCATCTCCCTTACCCACCTCATTGCACACATTAAATTAAGTACCAGGCAATATTATTCTACATTATCAATATCTCAAAATTGTCTTCTTTGCTTGTTTGGTCCACTTTGGTTCAAGCCACCCAATGTGTCTCAGCTTAATTACTGAAACAATTTCCTAAAATGGTCTCCCTGCTTCTAAGTTAGAAATCAGAGTTTCTAAGCCTCAGCACTACTGACATTCTGAACTAAGTATTTCTTTGTTGTGGAAGACTGTCTTGTGCATTGTAGACACAAGACATGTCTGGCCTTTCTGGAGTAGATGTCAGGAGGAACTCCCCATCCCATGGCATGACAATAAAAATGTGTCCAGTCAATGCCAAATATAACCTGGTGGGCAAAATCACTCCTAATTAAGAACAACTGTTTTTAAACCCTTTCTCCACAGTATAATCTGATGCATTATTTTTCTAAAATGCAAATCGGAGCCATCAATCTCCTGCTTAAAGTCCTACAATGGCTTTCCACTGTCCCTGGAAAAAAGTGCAAATCCCTAGTTTGGTTTGTAACCCTTCATGGCCTGGCACTTGCTAATGCTAACTCTCTACCCCAACTATGGATCAGTCCAACCCAAGTAAGGCTACTGAAGAAAATCATACCTGAGTGGTTCTACTACAAACTCCTGCATGCTCTACCTCTTGACTACTTTCTAGGCTCTTCTCCAACCATTCATCCTGCTTTCTGTTCTATCTGAAGTTGTTTCAATGTTCTATGTTCCCTCGTGTATCCAACTTTGGCCCATGCTGCTTCCGAAGCCTGGGATGCCTTTCACTTCTCCCAATTATGTCTAGCTCAAATGACCCCTGCTCTAGGAAGTGCTTATTGATATTCCCCACCCTATAACACATATCCTACTCTTGTCATCAAGGGTGAGTAGATAACCCTCACTTTGTGCTCTATGATGCCCTGTGCTCCTGTAGAGGGCAGCACCAAAAAAATGGCATTGGCTCAATCAAGATAGCATAAAGTATATAAAACAAAGTGGAGTCACTCTTGTCAACCAAGATGGCTGCCAGTCAGTCATGACACTTTGGTTCAAGAGGGAAACTACTTAAGTCACGCTAGACACATCTGGCAAGGAGACACACCTAAGATATCTGCATTTGTGATCAGAACAGCCATGGCTGCAGAGCAAGACTACCCATAGATAAGTTCCTGGGGAAATTCTCCACTTGCCACTAGGGGTGCCAAGATATTTATCAAGAGAGCCAGAAGGGTGGAGTATCCCACTTTCAAGGTATAACTGAGGAAGGTTCCAGACCACTGCTGAGACAGCCGAGCTCCACACACCAGAGGGCTGCTCCACACCATGCTGATCTCCCTTGGCATCGGCCACCAGAGGCTCTGCCCTGCTGGGCTGAGGACTTCGTCTGCCCTGCTGTCCACCTGGCTCTGGAGATCCTTCCTTGCAAGATGCTGACAACTCCCTTGCCCACCGTGCTCTCTCCCAGACCTGCAGACTGAGACTCTGAGACTCGGGTTCATTTTCCCCCATTGATTGCTCTGTGTGTGTGTGTTATATTTCTCTTAGATTGTTAGAGTGTGAGTAGGGTATTAATGTATGTTGATGTCCTGCTTTGAGTGAACCAGCAGTCAATAAACGCTGAGTGAGTAGCACAGTTACTGTGCGTGACTCCTGTCTGTCCCTCGGTGCCGGCTGCTCAGCAGGCCGCGAGCTGAGCAGTTGCCCGGTTGGCTTATAGGAAAGGCTGTATCATGAACATACGCTTGTGACAGCTCCCCCCTACATTTTTTGGTTTAATGGCCTGGCTCCTTGTCTAAGCTATGGTCCTGTACACTGTTATATCCCAGGTGCCTAGAATGAAGCCTGTCACAAAGTAGGAGCTGAAACATTTTTAGAAGAAGGGAGGAAGTAAGAAAAGCCTAGAGAAGATGCAAACTGACGTCTGATTGACTCACGTGGGCCTCACTGCCTGCATAGTGAGTCACAGATTACATGACAATGAAATTGACTTGGTTATTTTAGTTCTTCAGGGAGATGACAAAATGACAGACTGTCCTCACAATGAGACTTAGTATATTCTACTGTCACAGCAAGTGGCAGGTTCATTTGCCATTACAGGTTTCTAGATACTGACATTATATAAAATCATGAAGGGCATTGATAGCAAAACTGTTTTCAGTAAAATCTTCATATAAAATGTTTGGGGAATCACTGTATATTTTATCACTATGATTTAACTGAGGACTCAAATTATGAGGGAGACTAATATAAACTCCAGAGGCCTGATTAAAAGTAATGAAATAAGATTTCATCAGACCATTTGAGAAAAAACTTACTTTGTTCACTGAGAGAATAATATAAAAGGGAGAGAGTCTTCCCTTTTCCTCTAAAAAAGAATTACCTAAACAACAACTGAATAAAACATTCTAAACTCAGTAATGTCAGAAATAAAAGTTGGTTTGGTCTAAAGACTCAAGACTATGGAGAATATAAGCTGAAAACCCCTTATTTTCTGATATAAACTCTTATGAGAATAAAACCTGAAATTTTCTTGAGCCATATTAACTAACTCACCAGAAGTATGAAAGAATTTCATGTATCATTAACAAACAAAAGTCAGCCTGATTTTCAAGAATGATAGGAGTTAAGGTATGGGGTCTGATTTAAAATATTTCAACAACAACAATAATAGCAAAAAAGGAGGTAGATTATATGTGGTATATCTTGATAAATGTTAAATAAGTATGATGGCTACCTCGGGGTTTGTTATATTAAACTCTATTATTTAAAATTTTCCTGAGTAAGTATTAAAGGTCAGCTTATATTACAAATATTAGAAACCAAATCTCTTACACAAATTTAATAAAAATATTTCAGAAAACCATATATTTTAGGTACTACTGTTATTAAAAAATACAGACTAATTTGGACAATACCTTTAATTTTTTCTAATGGGCTTTATTTTTAGGTAAGTGAACACAGAACAATCCAATGAGTCATTTCCAGCCTAAATAGAATAATAAATTGAGATTTTAAATCTACAACATAAACTTTGGGCTAAATAGGAAATTTGCAGGTATATTTTTTTACAATGGCCATCAAAACTAAACAAGCCAATGATGACTGCAGGCAAGATAGTGTAATTGTTAAAAAAAGAAATTCACCAATTTTCAGAAAGTTGTAATTCAACAAAAAAGTCTGAGCCAACAAATCATATCAACAAAACTAAACAGCTCTCTGAATTCCTTTGCAATGCTCATTAAGCCAAGATGTACAGTTCCAAACCTTGAAAGGAGTGAGAGTTTCTAGTAGTGTGTGGAGGAGGCTGACCTCCAACACTGCATTACAATAAGCAATGCCTTGCATTTACTTACAGAGCAGCTCTCTGTTACTTTCTAAGGATGCTGAAGAAGAGAGCTGAGAGACCAGGTTAAAATATTGCAAGAGAAAACACGGCAGCAGTCAAAATTAATACAATTAATATATTTGTGCTTCACTATCATCTCTAAGACTATAAAACTCTTAGAGGTCAAGGAGAGGGTTCAGATTAGAAACTGTCTCACCTGCAAAAGAACTCCCACAAGTCTAGGTTTTGAATTCTCTGAATTCTTTTAATTCTGTTGCGATCCATTGTTTTTCCAAAGAGACTAGCAACTTCATTATATTCGTGTGTTTGATTGTGCAAAGGAATAAGCTGGAAAATGAAGTTTGATAGTTTTATTGGAGTCCTTTTCCATCTCTAAGGCCGTATATTCAGTCAGTTCTGTTCTTACCTGATAGGGTACATCAGTATTCACATTCTCCCAGTGTGGTGGCATGGGGATAGCCTCATTTTCACAGATATAACTTTAATAGCAAAAGACAAAACAAAATATTAGAATCTGTAAACGATTTAGACTTTTCTTCAAAGCTGAATTTTCATGTTCGGGATAGTGTGACAAATGCAATTAAGTGTAACCCTTGGTTTATTTATTTCAAAATATTTATTGACTGTCTACTGTGTACTACCCTTTAGGTGCTAAACTGAGAACTGAGAACTTTGATGGAGAACATCCAACCCTATATAACATTAAAATTTCAAAAACAGCTGTTTAATTGTTTTGTTTTTCTGAATTTTCCAGAATTTCTTTAAAATATAAGGAAGATTTTAGGTAAAGAAATTTTCAGGAAGAAAATGAAGTCCTTGATTTATTAAAAAAACCTCTTAACCAGATTTATTCTGCCTATTAAATAAAATCAAAACCCCTAAGCCATACATTCAATGTCCTTCAAGATGAAATCTAAGCCTTTCTGTTTATTGCCCACTATTCCCCTATAAAGTTCACATTAACTTAATTGGTATAGTCAGTCAGTAAAACTTTAAAAAAACCATCTACCATGTTTAAGCCACTGGATGTGAACACAGAAAAACACACTGATCTTGGGCAGCTCAATGGCAAAAGGCTGACACTGACATATTAATCTTCTCTGGTGACTAGGGGTTACTGGAAGAAATTATAAATTTCAAGCTTATCTTTAGCGTAATTTTTAAGAACTCATTTTGACTTCGAAAAGACCATATAATCATATGATCTAAGAATTAGTAAGTATTTTAAAAAGTAAACAGTGAATAGTTTCCCTGCCACTTCAGTCCTTGGTCTCCAATTCTCACCTCTTGCCTCAACTCCAGTAATCATTGTTTTCAGTTTCTTGGATATTCTTCCAGAACTTCTTTAGGTTAACGTAAGTCAGTTTTTCCCCATACACAAATGGTAGCATAAAACATATGTCTTTTGCACCTTTTATTTTTCACTTACTACATCCTTAGAAATCTTTCCACATCAGTAGGTAGAGTGTACCCTTATTCCCAGTCCCTACCATATAGCCTGGAACATGGTAGACACTCCATAAATACTGATTGACTGAATGAGGGCATTCTGTTCTACAGATGCATAGGATTCCATGGTACGGAGACACCATAATTTACTTAACAAGTTTCCTATTGAAGATATTCAGATTTTTCAACTTTTTGCTACTGTTAAGAATGCTGCAAGGAACGCGTCTGTCCATTTGTCATTGTAGGTATCCACTAGTCAACTTGTAGGATGACATCTTTGAAACGGAATTTCTCAAAGAATATATTTATTCATGATTTTGACAGATACCAACCAAATGCCTTCCTTAAAGGTTGTACTCACTGACACTCCCACCAGAAATATAGAGAATGCCTATCTTCCAGCCTCACCAAAAAGGTGTGTTATCAAACTTTTGAGTTTTTGTCAATCTGCTAGTAAAAAAGAGTCTGATATAATTGGTATTTCTCTTGAGTGAGGCTGTATGAACTGTTCAAATTCTTTGCTCATTTTTCTAAGGGGTTGTTGGTCTACTTAGAGATTCACAGAAGTACTTCATATACTATAGAGATGAACCCTTTGACTGTGATAATGACTAACAAGAGTATACCCAGTTTTTAAAAAAAATTTTGCCTCAAGTATCTTTTATCTATGGAAAAGATTTTTTGTTTTTTAAATTTTTGTATCCCATAGCCTTAGTTAACTGTTAATCCCTTGCCAATGGAAAATTCATACTATTTCCCTTATATGTAATGAATTCCTGCAATAAAAAATACATGTAATAAATATATGTATATATGAATACTTAAATGAATATGTGTATATATTCGTATAGTGTATTCCTGAAATAAATAAACAAACATTTCTATACCAGCACATACTCATCTTCGTCACTCTTCTCTATCCCACCTAACTGTTCTTCCTCTTTTACTAGCTAGTTTATTATCCTCCATTCTGGTTCATTCTCTCTCCCCTGTTCCCATCTTTGTTCTATGGTTTGTACAGTCTGTGAGAGAACAAAGACTATGTTTCTTCTCCCCACAAAAATATGCCAGATATAAAAACATGCCTTTACAATAACATTTTCCATTATTATGTCTCGTTTTTCTCCCAGATTACATACTCTTTGGAGATAAGTAATTCCTTTACTATATTGCCTTGTACTTGTGAATGAGGATATGATACAGTTGGTAAGGAAATAATATTCTTTACATTCCACAGAAGTACTAGAACATTCATTAAATAAGTACTTAAATAACTTTTAAATGAGGATGCTAAAATATAAGCCAAAAGTCTTGTGAAACAAACTGATAGAAACTTAAAAATTTTCATTCCTTAATCTAATTCTTTCAAAATATCTCCTTGGAAGGAGCAAATGGATATCTCTTAAAATTCACATGATAGCATTTTCTTTTTCTGTATCATTTTAAATTCTTTGGACAGCAAGAATTTCAAAACTTGCTAGAGGAATCATTCCAGAAAATAAGGGACACACTGTAAGATTTTTCCCTTCAATTCCATTCACAGTAATACAAAATATTCATTGTCTTCTGGCATTTGTACTACTTTTCGGGTCAGAAATAGAAAAAAAGAAAACCTGTAGCAGGGAACAAGTAGCAATGCTATTGTCCCACTGCACTCCCATCCCCTGTGAGTCTCCTTTAGTGACCACAGACTTGAACTTATTTATGGGAGTTGCCTAGTGGGGATCGGAAGAAGTGGAGAAGAGTGGTAATTATTTAGGATTTATGGCTCAAATAACTGGATGGTTTTGTGAGAGTATTTCCAAGTTAATTAAAAATTAGCTAACTAGGTTATTTTAAGGATGCAAAGCAGAGGCTACAAGGTGTTTTTTAACTACCATGCAAACTGTTCTAAAGAATTGAAAAATATAAACATATCAAGGGAAATTAAAAGGATAATAGGAAAGCCAACATGGGCAGAAAATAATTACATTGCTATTTCATCAACTAAGGTGAAATTCTGTAATGAAAGGATCAATATTAAGACCATTAAATAGCCTAACAAAATATTTTCAGTCTATTTGTTCCTCTGTCAAATATTAAGAAAGAGAAAGAAAAAGCCCATTCTTTTAACCCCTATGCTCTTCACAGTACCTGAAAGCACTGATAGAAAAGGGGGCTCTTTTTATTAAGCGCTGTTTTCCAGTGGTGAGATTCATTTGCTTCATTTCTGCATATAAAGACAAAAATATTAGATAAGTCATGGAAACATATTGTGCTATTAACTGTCACAAAGATGTATAGCCACCCTACACGATGATCAGGAATCACAGAGCTTTGGGAGTAGCTGACAAACATAGCGTATTAAAGATACTTTACTACCTATGTATCTAGCATGTCATAAAAGTACTGTTCAGGGAGGACAGCTTTGTTGCTTGTGAGTTGCTTGATCTACACTCACACAGAAGAATGCTAATCTCAAATGCTGCTCAGTATGCAGGGTCTATTCCTTTCTGACATTAAACTAGAAGAGTTCTACACTTAGGAAAATTAAGAGTACTAGAAGGAGAAAGGAATCATAGTACTGAATAGTCTTAGTTGGCTTAAGAGGAAAATACAGGTTGATTTCTCCAAATATTTTGGAAATGATTTAAAAAATACATTGCCATTATAAAACTGGCACAATTCACAGAATTTCAAAAATTTGTACATTTCTTGCCTTCTCTTTAAATTGTATACCTAAGCCAAAACATGGAAAACCTAGCTAGACTCAATACACACTTACATAAGAGGTTCTAGTGATAAAGGGCTAATTAACTAAAGGTATCATTTTCTACTTTCATCTATGGCTCAGCAGTGGCAGTATTTATCAGGACCATTTCTTCATTCCCACAAAGTTGAATGGTAAGTCTTAATGTGAGATTCTAGCCAGTTTATCTCATTAATTGGCATTATTCTATTCCAAAATAAAGGGATTCATCCACCCAGGTAAATGCTGTATTAAGTATGCCCTGCCCTTGCTATATTATCCTGGATTCTGTACACACTGGCATTACCACTAGAGGGAAAAGCAAGGTCTCAGCACACGTAGCAAAACTTGTGGTGTCTTCTATGTCATCTCATTTTGGGTTTGCTTTTCACCATTTTTATAGAGAGAACTTGAGCTGGCTTGTGGTAGTATGGTTGGGGCTAATTCTGCAAATAGTATGCATGAAATGCTAATACTGCCCTGGCTGGTATGGCTCAGTGGATTGGGTGCCAGCCTGCGAACCAGAGGGTCACCAGTTCGATTCCCAGTCAGGACACATGCCTGGGTTGTGGACCTGGTCCCTAGTAGGAGGCATGTGAGAGGTAACCACACAGTGATGTTTCTCTCCCTCTCTTTCGCTCTCCCTTCCCCTCTGTCTAAAAATAAATAAATAAATAAAGTCTTAAAAAAGAAAGAAATGTTAATATTTATAGTTTTGAAATGATCATTATATAGAGGATTGGGGAACTTGAGTTATTACATGTGACTCCTACTTGATTAAAAAAAGTTTTAATAAACAGCACTGTCTGAGAGAAAGCTTCCCAAAAATATAATTGACTAGAAAATATTTGTTCAGAAACATGTTGCTTGCTCAATTATCTACCAAATGCTTTGATAAACTTCATCCTCTATAGGAATGATGTCAGTGCATATCAGTAGGTCTTGGTATGGCTTCAAAGCTGGCCCTTGTACACAAGAATAAAATGCTTATCAGACACCTTCTGTCTAGACTGTAGGAAAAAAACAAATGTCAGGGCCTCCTTAAAGGCAGGCAGCTTGTTTGTCTAACGCCATAAAAAAAAAAGTTATGGTTAGTCAGGAGTAAGAACCTAATGGTTTTAACTCTTGATTTAAAAAAAAAGAAAAACTTTGAGGGGGGATAATAATCATTAAGAGATGTGATTGCATCAGCCTCTCACAGGACAAACCCCCTTCACCATTTCTGGGCCTTGGCTCATCCAAGGAAATTTCCTAAGGTTTCACCACCTACCCTACAACAACACACTACTAACTGTCCTAAAGACACTACTGACAGAAACTGGTAAGAACAGTTTAGGAGGACTTAGCTGTGTAGCAACCAAACTGCACTTTTCTTAAGAAAGCTTCCCCACACAGGTTGTATTTGCCTCTAAGGAGCAAACAGCTGGGACTATAACAGCTTCAAAGAGAGAGAGTTGAATCTAACAGGTTTTCATGGGATACCCCAAATCATGACCATATATCATGAATGAAATCCAAAGTGTAGCTGATTTCCAGATTAGCTGGCTAATCTGTGAAAGAGCCAATGAAATCATAAAATGGCAGAAGGTTATGTCCATTAAAGAAACAGTGTTCTGGCAAAGGCACCAAGAGGTGGGTCATTCTTCTTTACTTTGGTCTTAAAACTATCACCAATTTTGTTGCTTAACCTCTCAGATTGATCCTTAAAATAAAAAGTTTCCTATCTATTTCAAAAGGCTGATGGGATGTTGAATGAAACAATAGCTTAAAGTATTTGTGTTCATTAGAAGAGAAACATTACATGAATATATGACCAAATACATTAGTATCTAGAAGCACATAAATACTCCTTTAAAAAAGACAATGTTGCTCAAGAAGATTTTAAATCTTGAATTTTTATAGAGGTATTTTTATGTATTCCAAAAAGGATTTACTTCACAGTTTACAAATGTTATCAACTAATCCTGACATTCAGAACTGTAGATTTTACCATATAGTATACTAAAAACATACAACTATTAGGGAAAAAAACATACCTGCAAAGTCTATCTTGTAGCTGAATTTGGAAGTAGTAAAAGAAATGGAGCCACAAGGATTGGTTTTGAAGCTTTTTTCGATGTCTTCACTGCTAACTGAACACTGAATGTTGGTATCCGGCTTTAAGACAAACCAGAAAGTTTCATTTACCAGCTGTTCACATTAATGGCTTGACCACAGAGGTGGTACTGTGGTCACAGAGACAAAGGACAGTGAAGCAAGGAAAACTTAGCTAATCACCTGTTCTAGTTCCCTATACACTGGGAGAATCACAGCTAGGCCAGCATGTTAAAAATAGTTCAATGATTTCCAGCAAAGAAACTTCAACAACTGGTTATAATGCCTTTTCTGAAATTACTCTAAGAGTCACAAATTGTGACAATAATTACATGTCCTAAGTGGCTCAAAAATTAAATCTTCTTTAAGTGGCTTTGGAAGTTAAAAAAAAAAAAGACCATAAGCTTTAACCATTAACTTAGTCATTAACTAGCTGTGTGGCTCTGGACAAATAACATTAACTTTTCTGAACTTCACTTTCTTTGATCATAAGACCGAGGGTCAACATCTGCTTCAAAGCTGTTATAAGGTTAAAGGAGAAAACATTTGTACAACACCTAACATAATACCTGGTGTACAGAAGGTGTTTAATATGGGCTGTCTGTTCCCTTTCTTTGTCCACCAAATCATATTTGGGGTTGCTCAGATGTACTGATACCCTGCAACTCTCAGTCACACTCGCCTTCTGTACACACAGTAAACAAAGACTGTTTCTTCTAAATAAAGTATTGTGAAAACCTGGAGAAAAGAAAGGAAAAGGACTAGAAGAATTTCTATTTTTTTCTTTTAGTTAAGCTATCTGATTTCCTTAGGTTTCGATCTCTTTCAGTTTGGCTTATATTCATTTTGTCGGTCAGCAAGATGACGCTGAGTGTATCTAAATCCCTTCTGCTATGTTTAAGGAAAGGAAATACCTGAAACATGTGCCACTTTCCACATTCTGCCAAGTAAAACCAGCCCCACTGGGTATCTGATGTGTCCATCTCATCCACCTCACTAGCTGTGGTTTTGGATAGGAATTCTTCTGCTTTGTGAAACATCTCCTGAAAAGGCAGAAAGAGGTAAAGAAATTTTTTTTTCTAATAGCCAATGTACTTTTTACACATTATTTTCTTCTCACGAAGAATTATATTCCTAGTGTCTTTCCCCCAGTGACACTTCAGAACTGGCATTCTATGTTGTATATTAGTTCTGAAGATAAACATTTAAAAAGGTTGAATAATACTGCTTACAAAATAAAACAAATAATGATACACTTAGGTGGGATATATCAATGCCCATTCAATCACTTAAGTAAGCTGTATTAAAATCTATAAGCACTCTCCAGACTCCCAGTATAGTGCCAAAAAACTGCTGTCTGATCACGTTAATTCATGTATTTGGTCAAAAGAGCCCATGCTATCACAACTAATTAAGACCAAATACATCTGATTTTTGTTTTAAACATTTCTTTTAATGGCATGGAAAGACGTTTATAATATATAGTGTCCAGTACAAAGAAGCTTGCAATAAACAGAAATAATATAATCTAATTTTAATTTAAAAATACATCTATATTTACCCACATGAGTGTATATGTATGTGCAGGTATATGTACATATATGTGTATGTATGTGTTCATACAGAGAAAATCTGGCTGGATATACAAAAATTTATTGCATTTTCTTCTGAGTGTTAGGATAATAATAACAACCCTTATATGGCTCTTACTATGTGCCAAGTACTGTTCAAAGTACTGTACAGATAATAATTCATTCAGACCTTATGACAACCATATAAGTACTATTACCCAAAATTTATAAATGAGGAAACCAAGGCACACAGAGAGGCACACAGAGAGGAAACCACAGAGAGGTCATACAATGAAGAAGCCAGGATCCAAACTCAGGCAGTCTGGATCCAGGGGCTGCGCATTTAACCACCATGGTATACTGCCTTATACTTCATTATCAATAATTTCACAATCTTAACTATGAGGTCTGTCTGGAAAAAGTCCAACCATTGTTGATATAACGAGAACAGTTTGCATGACATTGATGTAACCTGGCAGCCAAGGTGAGTGGACTGGAATGCACATGTGTGAACAATGACACCGTTACTGTCCTAGTCATTGGGGGTGGTAGATGCTGTTGAGCATGTGTACTGTGTGGCTGTCACATTCAAAACAACTGAACAAGGAAAGCAACAAATCTGCATCAAATTTTGTGTTGAGCTTGAACATTCCTCTGCAGAAACTATTTGGATGGTTCAGAAGGCCGCGGCTATGGGCAACTGGTGATTGGCAGCTTCATCACAACAACACACCCACTCATGCATCATGTCTCATGTAGAGTTTGTTTGTGAAACATCAAACCACCCAGGGGACTCAGCCCCACTACAAGCCAGATTTGGTGCCCTGCCACATCTGGCTTTTCCCAAAACTAAAGTCACCTTTGAAAGGAAAGAGATTTCAGACCATTGATGAGATTCAGGAAAATATGACAGGGCAGCTGATGGCAACTGGGAGAACTGTGTAAGGTTTCAAGGTGCCTACTTTGAAGGGGACTGAGGTGTCACTTTCCTATGTACAATGTTTCTTATATCTTGTATCTCCTTCAATAAATGTCTCTATTTTTCATAGTACATAGCTGGATACTTTCCGCACAGACCGTGATCAACTAACATATACACATTATCTTTGAAAAGTTTTAAACATTCTTGGGTGGGGATTGTGATAAAGAGGAAGTCACCAGAGAAGGGACAGGGAAGTTAGTCAAAGAAGATAAAGCTTTACTGGAATGTTGCTTTCTGTCCTCATTTTTTAAGGATTTTTAATTACTAGTTTAAATTTATATCACTAATAAATGAGAACTTGCTCCCCAAGATAATGCTAAAGACTTTTTTGACTGTTACTTCCATACTTCCATTCCTTGTATCTTCTCACCTACCTTCTCCGGGGTTAACTGAAGCTATCGACTTACTATTTACCTTTCATCTCTCTCTCTACCCCTCCATCCCTCCCTATGTGTGTGTGTATAATCATATACACACATACAAATGTATATAGTTAATGGTGATTTTTTACCATTTTATTTCCTATATATTTGATATTTTTGTAAAGAAAATACACTTCAGTAATTTTTAAAATATTTGGTTTCAATTTCATTATTTTCAATGTCCGTCATGTCTCCAGAAGCTGTGAAACCTGGGATGGGATTCTATTACCTTCTCTGGGCCACAGTTTCCTCATCACGAAATGGAGATTAAAGGCTTCTGCCTCACTGGGTTGTTGTTAGAAAGGAATGAGACAATGCCGTAAAGCGCCAAGTACAGTACCTGAACTCAGTGAAGGAGGCTTGTTATTTTTTATTCATGACTGAGTCCTTCATCAAAGAAAGCTTTATGATTATTTTCTGGTTTCTTTCCTTCATGTTTTAAAGTTGACTGGCTGCTAAGAAGTGAAAAACAGAATGCCCCAGGAGCAGGCGCTTCAGGTTTAGGTCCCACTATTTACTTCATATATTTTAACCACATAATAAAGGCAATGATTTCAAGTTTAGGATCATTTGTACATGTTAACTATTCACAACTTCTCCTTCTTCCTTCTATAGACAGTCACATCATTTGGCTATTTCACTGTGAGAAAGAAGGAAAGCAAGGATGACCTAACTTCAGTTTTCCTTCTGAAAATAATCAGAAAAAATCTGGAAGAATGGTTCTGAATGTAATAGTTAAGTCAAATATTTGGCTTACGAGTCTTATCTTTTCTCTACTAGAAAACGTAATTTAAAAAATACAGCATGTTGCATGTATACAGTATACAGGTAACATGGATACTTTGCCTCATGACACTGTCCCTAAGGTAACACTTTGAGCCGGGTTGTAAGTAAAAGTGTTTTAGCAAAGTCCTTTCAGGACTTCCTGTCATCAACAGCTTTGGGTAGGACCTAGGACTGACTCATATTTATCCCTGTTTTAGAGGGGCAGCACTATAGAGAGGTGCTACTATACTGAACATTCCTAAAGCATTTCAAATTTTATAAAATTCTTTATCAATTTACACTAATTTTTTCCTATGTGCATCAGAACTTATTACAGTCAAACCTTCGGTTCTCGACCAAGTTGTTCACAGAAAAAAAAATGTCTCAGTTGTCACACAAAACTTTGGTTTTCAACCCAACAACCCTTTCATGCCAATACCTGTATGATCAGTCACCCGTCTCTCAGGTGTGATTTGGTTTTTGAACAAATCACTTCTCAAACAGCCTTCTGGAACAAATTAAGTCTGGGAACTAAGGTTCCACTGTATTCTTCAATTAAAGTTAGGAAAAACCCGAAGCAGAAGAAATACAATTATTTTGTCTAGAATCATAGTTAGCAATACAAAGAAGATTAAAGAAACACCCAAGGGCTCCCGAGTGTCAGCTCTTCCCTAAACTGCCAACAGCTACTGCTTCGTCTTCATACATGGCAGTTGTTCCTTCTTTCCTCTGTTGCCAAAGCTTAATTTGATTGCTTTGCTTCACAGATGCTATAGCTTTCTTTCCAGACTCAGTTCATAAGACTAAATTTTATTTTTCTACAATAAATTTTCCCTCCAAAGGAATGGCTATTCTGCAAAAAGCTCGTAGTAGTCAAGTTTAAATTAGAACTTTAAAGCACTATAACCGTAATAATAATAGATCTAGGTTAGAATATACTAATAGGCAATAAAAGGAATGTGTGCAAGTGGTCTGTCATGGAGTGGGAAATTAATAAATGGCAGCTGAATGAATCAGTTCAGCCACAATGCCATACATACTATGCCTTGATTTTTCAGGGGTTTTTTGGCAGATAATGATACTACCTGCACATCAGAGCATGAAGAAAAAGAGTTAGTACAAAGTGAAAAGCATTTTGTAAATTTTCAAGTGCAGTATGCTGGTGGAGCCTGTCTACAATGCTATCTGTTCCAAAGGTGATGTTTACGGGGCCTGAGAACAGTCAGTCTGGATCATCAAATTGAAAGGCTGTGCGGAAAATGAGTTTAAAGTCAAAATCCTGCTCTATAGAAGGAAATACACTGCTGCCTACCAGACTGGTTAAGAGCTTTCTGATATTTATTACAATATACAAAATATAATTTATTTTGTTAGTATAAACATAATACCTCAAGGAGATGATATTTGGTCTGTAAATGTTATTTGTCTCTCATAGAAATAAGATCCAAAACTTGATACTGAAAGCTTAAAAACAGAACATTTGGAATGACAGAGTAAGGAGATCAGTGGACCTTCTCCCTAGCAAAACTGCAGTGTAACTGATGAACATTATTAACAAATAAAAAATAAAAAGTCTCTAGAAATTGTCCTAAGAGCATACAGCAAATAGAGAAACATTTACTCAAGAAAGTCTACTAAATCTCAGAAAAGGCAAGATCTGTGGCATTTGAGCCAATATCTGTTCTATCACGCCCACCCCATCAGCTCTGTCACAGCGCGTGCAGCCAAGAAGTCAGGGGCTGCCCTTCCTTCCAGCTTCCAGTCTGGGGCTGGTTTCATCCTGAGAGGGGCAAGCTGCTGGGGCTTCTCATTCTCCTCAGCTGGGAGAGGCAGTGGTCTATTCTGGGCAGGCAGGCACAGCTCCAGTTTCCCTTCCTCCATTCAGACTCCACTCATTTGGTGGAAACTCAACTCCAGGCCCACGAGGCAAAGAAGGCTGGGTTTTGATAGATACCACCCCAGTTTTTTCACAGGGTAGAAGCTGCATGCCAGGAGGACTAAGTCAAGAAGACCAAGGGTTGCTACCACCCCTCCCACCTAGTGCCCACTCAAAGAGTTGGGAGTCACTCCGGGAAAAGTAGGCCCCAGCCCCAGCTTCAGGAACAGTGGCACAGGGGTTCAAATCCAGGGCAAGGCATGTCATAAAGACAAAGAGCTTCACATTTCTACCTGAAGGCATTGACTTTATTTGGAACAGAAAGTAAAGAACCTTATGCCTAAGAACACTATAGAAAAAATGGAAATCTTGATTAAAAACAATTTTTGGAAAGCCTAAAGCTGACAACAAGCAGAATGGCAGAGCAGGCAAACATTTCATATAGAGAACAAGGGAGAGCCGAGAGCCTTCCTGGGATTATAGTTAACTATAGGACATTATCATACCAGGAGGGACACCCCCAAAGATGGGATTATCTTATGGAGGGCAGGTCCCTTGCAGTACAGGCTTCCCCTACCTGGTGAGTGTTCTAGGAACCGATCTGTACCAGATTACTGGCTGGCGTTGTTGTGAGAGGCTGCGTTCGGCTTCAGTGAATTTTTTTGAAGATTCCTTCAACATGTTTGCCCATTTCATGACGGGTGATTTACAAGCACACCTGTCCATGCCACGCTGAGTATTCAGCAGCTTTTGAGCAAAAGCAGCAGGACCTTTGTGCCCTGCCCTCCCTATTCGCCTGACCTTGCCCCAAGTGACTTTCTTTTTGTTTCCCCTGACAGAAAAAGTCCTCAAAGGGAAAAGTTTTGCTGATGTGGAAGAGGTGAAACAAAAAAATCATAGAAGCACTAAAAGACATCAAAATCAATGAGTTCAAACACTGTTTTGAGCAGTGGAGAAAAAAAAGTCTCAATAGGTGTATTGCATCAAACGGAGAGTACTTTGAAGATGACTGAAGTTTAAACATGTAAGAATAAATACACTATTTTTTATAAATAAATTCTGGGTTTTTGGGGGTCTCCCTTTGTATGTTAAGCCATAAAATAAATTTCACTAATTTCAAAAGGAATGAAATTATACAAAGTTTGTTTTCCCACCAAAATGGGATTATAAATGAATAAGAAAACTTAGGAAATTCATAAATATGTGAAATTAAACAACACACTACTAAATAACTAAGGGGTCAAAAAATAAATCACAAGGGAAATTTAAAAGTATATTGAGATGAATGAAAATTAAAACACAACCTATCAAAACTTACAGGAGGTATCTAAAGTAGTGCTCAGGAAACTATAGTTGTAAATGCCTATATTAAAAAAGGGAAAAATCTCAAATCTAAAACTAACATTCCACTTTAGAAAGAGAAGAGTAAACTTAACCCAAAGTAAACCGAAAGAAAATAATAAAGGTTAGGGAAGAAAAAAAAAGATGAAGTGGAAAATACAAAACAATATAGAAAATCAACAATATCAAAGAAAAATAAAATTGACAAACCTTTAAGTAGACTGACAAGGAAAATAAGAGAGAAAACTCAAATTACTAAAAGAAGGAACAAAAGAGGGGACAATCAGTACTGATCTTACAGAAATAAAAGAATTATAAGGGAATAATATGAACAACTATACCCCAAGAATTCAGATATTTAGATGAAATAAGCAAATTCCTAGATGAACACAAATCACTAATATGACTCAAGAGGAAGTAGACATCTAAATAAGCCTATAATAAACACTGAGACCAAATTAATAATTTAAAAACTTTCCACAGAGAAAAATCTAATCCCAAATGTCTACACTGGTAAAATCTACCAAATATTTAATGAAAAACAAATATCAATGCTTCCAAAGTCTTCCAAAAATTGAAAGAGGAAGGAATACTTCTCAACTAATTCTATGAGGCTGATGGTACACTGATTTAAAAAAAAGAAAGAAAAAAGACATCACAAGAAAAGAAAACTAGAGATCAGTGTCTCTTATGGATATAAAAGAAAAAATTCATCATATAAAGACTGGCAAACTGAATCCTGGGACATATAAAAAGTTGTCCCACACCATGACCAAGTGAGATTTTTCTTTTCTAGTACGGAAAGATTAGCTTAGCATACAAAAAAATCAATTAGTGTAACATACCATATTAATAAAAATAATAAAAAACACATAATAATTTTATATGCAAAGAAAAAGATTTTGACAAAATTCAGTACCCTCTCATGACAAAAGTGGTTAACAAACTCAATAGAAGGGAACTTTCTCTACCTGATAAATATCATCTACCAAAAGTCCATAGTTCACATCATATCTACTGTTGAAAAACTGAATGCTTTATGGAAATAAGATGAGAACGTCTGATCTGACTACTTCTATTTAACGTTGTGCTGAAGGTTCAGTCAGAGTAACTGTCCAAGAAATAAATCAATACAAATGCATCCAGATTCAATAAAAGGGGGTAAAATTCTCTATTTGCAGATGGCATGACTTTGTGTAGGAAATTCTAAGGAATTCATGAAAGAACTACTAGAACTAATAAACAAGTTCAACAAATTTCAAGATAATAGGTAAATACACAAAATTCAGTTATATTTCTACACATTAACAATGAACATTACAAAAATGGAGTTAAGAAAACAATTCCATTTACAATAGCACCGAAAAGAACAGAATGCTTGGGTGTAAGTTTAACAAAAGATAGGCAAGATGTACACACTGAAAACTTTATAACACTGGTGAAAGAAATTAAAGAAAATCTAAATAAAAAAAGACATCCCATGTTCATGGGTCAGAAGACTTACTGTCAAGGTAGCAATAGTTCCTAATTTGATCTATGATGTCAATGCAATTCCTAACAAAATTCCTTCTAACTCTTTGCAGAAATTGACAAGCTGATTCTAAAATTTATATGGAAATACCAAAGTCCCAGAATAACCAAGCAATCTTGGAAAAGAAGAACAAATTTGGAGGATTTACACTTCTTGATTAAAAGCTTAAAACAAAGCTATATAAACAAAAAGCGTAGGGCTAGTATGAAGACAGACACATAGGTCAATGAAACAAAACTGACAGTCTAGAAATAAACCCTGCCACTTTATTGTGAATTGATCTTCAACAAAGTTACCAAGACAATTCAAAGGAGGAACGAATAGTCTTTTTGACAAATAGTTTTGAAACAACTAAATGTCCCCATGCAAAAGAATGAAGATGGACCCCTACCTGACATCACACACAAAAATCTCTTTGACCTTGTATTAGACAGTGGTTTCTTAGACATGACACCAAAAGAACAAGCTACAAAAGAAAAAACAGGTAAATTTGACTACATCAAAATTAAAACTTTTGTACTACAAATGACACCTTCAAGAAAATGAAAAGACCATGGGGGAAAAAAAAGAAAATGAAAAAACAATTCACAAAAAGGGAGAGAATTATTGCTAATCACATATATGATAAAGAACTGGTATCCAGAGTACATAAAGAAAATTCATGACTCAATAAAAATAGCCAAATAATTTAATTTAAAAATGGACAAAGGATTTGAATAGATATTTCTCCTAAGAAGAAATATCAATGTCAATAGTCATCAGAGAAAACACATCGAAACAGCAATGAAAGCTCACTGCATGCATGTCCTACTCCCTCCTCACTTCCTTGGCCATTGCGGGCTGTAAAGTATAAGGGCCTCAGCTAATCTGGAGGCGGAAGTGAGAGCCAGTTCCTAGCCGCTAGTTGCCGCTATGAGGTTGAGCTGCTGGTCTGTCACTTCTCAGGTATCACTGAGAGCTCAGCAGCAAGACTGAACTGTAAAGAATGGAAGCTAATGCATCCGTTGACATGTTTGCAAAAGTCCTGGAGAATCAGTTGCTTCAGAGTACCAAACTAGTAGAAGAACATTTGGATGCTGAAAATCAGACACTGGTCAGCTTGACAAGGATGAACTGGAACACCTCAAATAAAAGAGGCTTGTGGCACTAAGGAAAGCTCAACAGCAGAAACCAGTAACCTTTCTGAAATTGCTTTAACAGTATGTGCCTAACGACTTAAATATACACATGTGGCAGTACCATTTCACAGTTACTAAAATGTCCATAGTCAAAAAAGACAGACAACAGAAATTCAAGATGGCTGCAGAGTACGTGGAAGCTACACTAACCTC